>CAUHTR010007938.1:15000-76238 GCA_959609185.1 Schmidtea polychroa
TCGAAAAAATAAACAAAATAAGATAAAAAAAATAAAATTCAGCCACATCTCAGTAGAAATAGGGAGAAACAATAAAATACCAATAAAAGGAATAGGAATAAGTAACAAAAATAAATAAACCCCTAAGATTTAGAAATAAGACAAAAAGGAAATAGCCTAAGGTACACAACAAATAAAATAGAAATAGAATAATAAAATTTAGGAAAAATAAATGAGAATTAAAGAAAACTAAATAAGAACTAAAACCATTCTAAGTCTAATTAAAACAAAAAAAATCATATTACAATAAAATAGCGATAAATTCGCAGGAAAAATAGGAGAAAAATAGAAAAAAAATAGGAAAATAAATAAAATAAATATAAAAATAAGAAAGGTCATTAAAATTAAGTATATTACATTAAAAAACAGATAAATAATAATAAAAAAATAAAATTACAAACAAGTCGTGTCCTGATTGGACGAAAATTAATATATAAGGAATGGAAAATATCTGTAGAGTACCACTTTAACAAAATACTCTACAGGTAAAATTTTATTTATTAGTTGACCACTTTAACAAAATACTCTACAGCAACCTACCAAATTATTTCGAGAAAATACTATACAGATTACAGAACATTCATTAAACGATTACAGGAACTACTTTCCAGAGATTCCAGAAATTAAATTTAAAAGGACTTACTTAGCGACTAGCGACCAAGTTATTCGAGATCAGTTTCAAATTCAATTCGCTCCAATTTTTCGAAGCTCTAGGTATGGTGAAGTATTTATGTTTATTGATTTAATGTATTTAATGGTTAAAATTAAAAAAAAAAACAAAACTCATTTCATATAATAAATTTTATTTAAATGAAAATAGCTTCTTTCTTCATGGTGCCGGCAGCTGTATCATCTGGAAGATTCAAGTATGATGTGGACGAGCTAGAGTCATGCCACGGTGGAAAGTACTGCCACGGGGAATTTTCATAGAATACATCTAGGATATGTTGAAGATTTTTAGATCTTTGGAGAACATGATAATAATTGATGAGGTAGGTTATGAAGGTGACGATTGAATGCGCAATTTGATGAAGGAGGAGACATCATACTTGGATACCAGATGATATGGTCGCCGGGTAAGATTTTTATATTTATTTATTTAGTTCATGATTTATTGCTTTATAACCATACATCATAGCTAAAATGTTGAAGATGAATAAGTCGATTGGTCCCTCATGACGGTGCAAGAATGGCGGCAGAGATGAATGCCTTCTTGGGTGTGTCATGAGGGGTGAAGAGACTCCACAGCTTGAATTACCGGTTGAAGTGAAATTCCTCATCGAGCGCGATCACTCTTAAGATATTTCCGTTCTTGTGCGACTGTTCGGAGGCTTCGATGCAAGAGAAATAATACGAACATCCATACTTAGTGATTTTGTGATATGCAATACTGTTCTCGAAAAAGAGGAATTCCAACGTTGAGATATATAATAAATCCCTTGAAAATCGTACTGAGAAGTTACCAGACGAAAACCTTTAGTAAGATCTGTAGCCAATTTCTTCCGAAGTTAAATCCAATATCGTTATTAATCCAGTATTGCAATTCGATAAACTGAATACAGGAGAATTTAGACGGCTATTACGAATAATAATTCCAACGCGATTGACGTAGATTGCCACTAAATCCTTTTTTTGTCGAGGGTGTGATCGCTAAGACATTTACGACCATAACCCATCAACGCTGCACTTTTAGGCTGAATTGTTGACTCTTGGGCTACTGATAAGCGTCGTTCCCTGAAAATAGAGTAAATAAACCAGGATGAATTATCAGGACACTTACGGTAGATGTGAGAGAAACCACTGTCCAAATTATCAGCAAATTGTCAACTGAGTTCAGTCAGATTGTAGCCACCAAATTAGAATGACCAACGAAATATTTGATAAGGAAGATATCATACTGATTTCCGCAACGATTCGCTCAGCGAGCATATTGATAGACGTCGTCTTAAGTCAACAACATGATAGAAACCGATTACCGATTCTAGTGCATTGGTGGTTCTCCTAATCTGCTACACACTGACCAAGGCAGTTACCCATAATAACTCTGGTAGAAAATCTACTTCGCCTGGCGAGAACCCACGCATTCAGACACACTACATCGAACTCCCGCCCAGTAGGATGGCTATAAATCCAGACAGCAAGTTGTTCAATGACGTCATGATTACATCATAGCAGGGATATTACTAGAGATAGTAGAAAGGCGCGTAGGAGTGAATGAGTAGAGTACAGCATCGTAAGGTAACCCGACATCAAGTCCTATGGATTAATGCAGATAAGCAACTACTTACAAAATCATGACTCCGGCTAACATAACAAGACGCATCAATCTACTTAATAGAAATCTTATAACAACACACAGACCTACCGAGTAGACGTCACTATGACGACAGCTGCAGCGCGCTTTACGATTAATTCCAATTTAATCTATTACGTTTTTCTGGTGTATTATGTTTAACGTTTTTATTTTGGATAGAGTGGGATTGATATTGCGCAAATAAATATAAAGGGACACCGAACTCCGACCTTATAACCTTAGGCATACACAAATCGACAAACCACGATACCATAATTACCTACATATAATATATAGATAAATATATATATAATGACATAAGTTAAATATGAATAGATAATATAATAATATGTAAATATAACATATATAATGATATATAAAATAATAGTCTATACCTATATTAAATAATATAATATAATAATGAAAATAAATTATTAAGGAGTAGTATATTATACATATGCATATATATTATATCGATATATACTAAGGAATAGATCGTTAAATATTTTTTTCGAAAAGAATTAACAATAACAAAACTAAAATTAATAGGTAGGGACTACCCAATCTGAAAATAAATGCTGATGTTTGATGTTCGGTAAAGTAATTCGAGGGTTTTCCCGTTCTCTTTTCTCAACTTACTAGCATTGGGTGAATTAATGTGGAGGTGTTCGCGACTGGATGAATGCGAAGGTTGTTTTAGGGTTGCTCGGAGTGGTATGAGGGACGAACTTTTTAAGACTGTGCGTTAGAATTGTGAATGATGCGTTAATGGAATATTGCGACTACGTATGAAAAATGATTCAATTTTTAGATGACTACACTAGCCAACAATGCTAAGGAACTTCGCCCGTGTTTTTCTTGTGCTGACAAGAACGCGGACATCGCCCAACTCCACTTGTACATCGGGGCTCTAAAGAAACGAATCGACCTTTACGAAGGAACGTGGTTCTCCCCGCCACAAATGAAGGAGGAGAGAAAGAAAATCTTGCGGCTAGAGCATTGTAGAGATAGCTTGTTGGAGGAGAGCCGTTGCCAACGGCTTACAATCAAAGCCCAATCAGAAGCCCTCCACAAGGTTTATACGGAGGCGGAACTGGCCAAGCGGGTGCGAGAATTTCCTGTCTTGGATGGAACGAATATCTTCCCTCTTCACCACTCGTCTTCTACATCTTCCACCTCGAACTGCCGGGGGCATGGCTCACAACTGCCGCCCATTCCAGCCCCAGTGCTGTCGGGCTATCAGCCCATGGCAGGTGGTCCTTCCGATCCAATTCTGGCCCCAGTCCTCGTGGCCCCCGTTGTCACATCGGTAGCCGAAAATAACCAGCCGCCCCGCAAACGAAAACGGCCAACCAGAGCCGAGAAAAACCAAAAACGCCGAGATGCAATGACAGCACTCGAAGCGTCATTATCTGCGGCGCACTCGAAAATCAAGGAAATATCGTGCACCCACTCAATCCCCTCGAAAGAAGTCTTCCGCATTGTTCCGGCCGAAGGCATCAAATATATTGCGGATAGCCGATTGCCTGTCGACATCGATGAGATGATTGCCGACGGGGATAACTTTGTCTGAAACGACTTACATTGATCTCGATTGTTCTCTTCTTCGAGTCGTAAATTGACTTGCGAATCTTGACAATGCTATGTTTTCTAACGTTTTCGACAGCTGTTGATCTATTAGTTGTAGTAATATAATCTTTGTGTCAGTATCAATATATTTTTCTGCTTGATTTTGGTTTTATAAAGTCTCTATATGTTTGCTTGGGTAATCAGGGTAGACAAACTGATGTTGCGGAATGTAAGTAATTAGGATTGAAGGTCGTTCCTTTGGACCAGGATCAGGCCGAGTGATATGCATGAATGTGGGTAAGTCCTTCTAAGGCACCGTAGAACCCGAACCGAGAAAGGGTTAGGAGTAGTCCTAAGGCAGGGGCTCACCTGCTAACCTTTCCGACCCGTGTGAGCAGCACCAACGTGGAACGTCGCCACGGGCTCACATGTGGGAATATGCAAACAATCATCTGGAGTATGTGTGGAGAATGTCCGAACGGAATGAGGAGGCTTGATAAGTATGATGAAAGTGCGTGCTTATTTTTCTATTTTCCCCACATACGCCAACATGATTTTTGGGGGCTCAGCCGGGATGAATTCGATTCGTTTGATTGACTATTATTGTGTTATGATGTGTTAGATTAACAATTTAATTAAGTATGATTGAAAAGGGAAGCGGGACCGAAATGAATCGATATTGTAATGCAATGGAAGGTTGATACGAACTGTTTGTGTTCGAAATGGAGCATATTATGAATAAAAACGACCTAAATGAGTTTGAATAAAAACGAGTTTGAATGAACGTGATGGAGTACGATGAGAAAAGAAAACGGGAATTAGTTATTTGGTTTAATTGTTATTTACTAAATTAAAAAGGGGAGACAAAAGAAAGTAATGACAATAAAATGATTAAAGTCAAAAAACACGACGGGGGATTGTTAAAGACTAAATAAAATAGGAAAGCTAGAAACAATAACCAATACAAGAGAAACGAATATTAAATACAACGTAATAATATTATTGCTAATACTAGTAAGAACAAATAATGATAATACATTTATTCAGATATGTCAGAAGCTAGGCAACATCTACAACAACTAAACAGATTCGTCGATATAGAAAATGACTCAATAAAGACTTTAAAAAAGAAACTGAAACAAATAGAACTTCTAGAACAACAACGTCACAACGCACCACTGATATCCAAACAAAACTTTCTAACCGACAAATTAGGATCAACAAATACCGATACGGACTTGTCCATCCATTACCAATGGCTTCAACAACGTCTCGACGACCCCGACTTGAATATCGAATACGTAAGAATACGCGAACAAGTGAGAACTTTGTCCAAGCGAATACGAGTCTTGATCGAAGAGAAAGCAGAGGCATTAAGAACTTGCAACATTTGTAAGACGCGACCTGGCAGAATGCTGATATTACCTTGCGGACATCTAAGCCATTGTGATGAATGCGTCGTCGCTCTAACCCGTTGTTCTTTATGTGCATGTGTGATAAAAGAGAAACACACGGTCTACTTCAACTAACACGTGATCGTCGCTCGGTGAGGAAAATTGGATGATTGAGCAATTAGACCAAACATTTTAATTTTTTTTATTTTTTTTTGATTCATGAATGTTTTAATAATAGCATCATATATTATATGTAGCATGGACCGAATAATCAATAAATCATTTTGTGTGTTTATTTCATTTTGCGAAACTATAATTTGATCTGTTGTATCATTTTCACCATGAAGAAAGGGCGTTTAAAAATGTAATTTGGTTATATAAAGTGGAAGTAGTCCCAGTATAGAGTTAAAGGGGGAATAAACCGAGCCACCTTCGGGAGGTACGATAATTGAAAAATCGTTTGGGAAGGGACAACCGATCACCCCGAGTAAGAGATGTAAGGCGAGGTACCATCGCGAATATTGAAAAGTTTCTACGGTATGGCTGATCACCATACCAATGTAGAAATGGATCAATGCGATCGTTTTGCGTTTTGAGCAAGGGGGGAAAGGGGAAACATTCTCAAGCGGTACAGATTAGGTCGACAAATAAAGTAAAAAATAGAGGAAATGACAGTTAGGATAAAAGGAGAGAAGGAAATAGAAGCATGCAGAGTTTGAGGATATTAGGGCCGAGCTGTCGAATAGTCCAGCCGGTCAGAAAAATTGAAACTGAGCTGTGAATAGTCCAGCCAGTCGTAAGGCCGAGTTGTTGAATAGTCCAGCCGGTCAGGATAATGAAGATTGAGCTGTTGAATAGTGCCAGCCAGTCGTAAGGCCGAGTTGTTGAATAGTCCAGCCGGTCAGGATAATGAAGATTGAGCTGTTGAATAGTGCCAGCCAGTCGTAAGGCCGAGTTGTTGAATAGTCCAGCCGGTCAGGATAATGAAGATTGAGCTGTTGAATAGTGCCAGCCAGTCGTAAGGCCGAGTTGTTGAATAGTCCAGCCGGTCAGGATAATGAAGATTGAGCTGTTGAATAGTGCCAGCCAGTCGTAAGGCCGAGTTGTTGAATAGTCCAGCCGGTCAGGATAATGAAGATTGAGCTGTTGAATAGTGCCAGCCAGTCGTAAAGGCCTATATACAAACTAATAATGAGATAGAATGGTAAAGCTAGCTAGAAAACGAACCGAATTTGGTTACGAGAATTCGAATTTAGAGAGGATTAAACGAGCTCGTGGAAGGTGAGAATAAAATTCTTTTAGTGAAAAAGAGAAACAGAAAAAGAAAACGAATTAAGGAGATAATAAAAATAAAGAATAAGTGTGAATAGATGAGGGGTAAAGAAGAAAATAATTAATTAATTAAAGGGGATCCCAGATGAGTAGACAAAGTTCTACAGAATTTTTTTTTGGTTTAAACCGGTTAAACGAATTTTGTTTTGGTTCCAGAGTAGAACCGAGTAAAGGGAAACAGAGACGAAAGATTAAGTAAAATAGCGGAACCGCGTAAAAGGATTAAGAAAATGTGGGGGGTAATAAGCAGTGACCGACAACGACCTATTGATATTATAAATGATAACTATAGATAATTTATACGACCATATAGATAATTGTTACTACCCCAAATAGATAATTTAAAATCGACGAAAACTATGGGTTGATGGGTAATTATATTCCACGAAGAATTGTATGGGGAAATGAAGAGGAGCATAACAGAGGCCCTAAAACGGTGTCTGTGCTTGAATGTGGCAAAAAGGAATGATTGATTCGTGTAAGCAAATGCAACACGATATCATTTTTTCATTGTAGATATCAATCCAACCAAGTCAATCCAGAACCAGCACAGAAGGAACCCCAAAGAAGAGTGAAAAAGCAATCCAGTTAAGTCAGAACCTGCACAGGAGGAATTCGGAGAAACCCGACAATCTAACAGGACAAACCAAGTCAGAACCCGCTCAAAGTACCGAAGAAACCAAGAGAAAACAAAGAGACAGTACAGGAGAACCACGGCCGACCCAAGAACGCTCAGATCATCAAGCAATCAAGGTGAATTTTTATATAATTTAGACCAACTCGAGAAACTTAAAAGAGCACGGTCAGCACGCTTTACAGGAGGATCAAGGAAATCAAGGAAAAATCGAATAGAAGACAAAGAGAATCCGATAGAGGAAAATATATTAAATCGATCAAGAAGCCAAGACGAACTAACGGATATAACAAATAACTTGACAACCTCGACAGACGATTTATCAGTCCAAAGTCTATCCGCCTCATTAAATAATTTGGGAGAGCTAGTAGAAACACCTGAAATAATCATGACGAACTTTACTCCAACCACCATAAAAACAGACGAGTATAAAGAAAAATTTAGAGGCGAACCATTCAATGGGAATGCGAACAAGTTGGCAACGTTCATAACCAATTTTGAAGTTTATATCGATGTGTGTGGATGGACATCAGAAGCAATTAGCAAACGAATGCCTTTGTTCTTATGCGATAGCGCACTCGAAGTGTATCTAGAAGCGAAAGAAAGAAATACGAAGTTAGATAATTGGGAAAGCATCAAAACCTTTTTGAGAAAAACTTTCGGGGCCAGTAAACCAATAAATCAAGCGCTAAGCGAACTGGCAAATAGAAAACAAAGAGCAAATGAATCCATAACGTTATATGCGAGTGAATTACGAAGGTTGGCAAAGAAGGCCATGAACGGAAACCTGCCGGAGGAAAATTTAATCGGTTATTTCATAGAAGGACTGCGCCGAGAAGAGGTAAGGGCCTCGGTGGGATGTCAAATGTGTAAAACGTTAGAAGAGGCCATAGATTGGGCCACGAGATGCGAACTTCACCTCCCGGCACAAATGAATGTCATGCAAGAGGAGGGAAGAATCGCAACAGCAACGGTAAAAACTGAAAATGGAGAGAACAGCAATCATGAACCAAAAATGAATCAGTTTATACCCGGTGCGCATCAAATTTTCAAACCACCGCAAGGACGATCAAACGGGAATAACAGTGAACGCAACAACTCGAACAATGGGAATAATTTAATAATCGGACGAAATACGAACGACAACAAACAATGCCGAACGTGCGGTAAACTAGGGCATTGGGATAGAGATTGCTACCGAAACGCAAATTGCAATAGGTGTGGACGACGAGGACACACGGAAAATATATGTCAAGCAAGGGGATGTTTTAACTGTGGTCAACAAGGTCACATCTCAAGAGACTGTCGAGAGAGGGGCCAACAACAACGACCACCACAACGAAATAATAATTATGCACCAAATCCGCAACGACAAAGTAATCCTAGTGAGGGAAAGCAAATGAATGTGATGCAAGAAATTTCACAAATGAAGCAGATGATGCAACAAATGATGAGACCGAGACAAGAACAAGTACCACAACAAACTCAGAATATACGTATGATGAGGAGCACCGAAAATCTCAACAATTACGAAGTACAACAACATGCACAAGATTGGCAGAGACTACAAGCTGAAGAAGAGAGGATAAAAAGAGAGCGAATTCAGCAGCGACAAGAACAACCATTACGAATAAATATGATGAAAATGGTAAAGGAGATAAAGGAGCAATATTGCTACAACTATGGGAAAAACCCAAGAGTAGTCCCATTGATCGAACCAGAGAAACCAAAAGAAACGATGACAGCAGTAAAAAAAGAAAATCCAACAACACAGCTAAAAGGAAATCAGAGAATTCAGAAAATATTTTGGAAAAAGATAAAAGACAAAATCGAAAGAGAACACGAGAAAATCAAAACAGAAGCAGAAGCGGGAAATAATGAGGATGAAAAACAGACTAATCATCTGAATCATGATATGATACAGGAATTAGATTCAGAGGAGCTAACGATATTCGAGAATAAGAAGCTAAAGAAAGTACCAAGGATGAGAAATTTACGAATTAATATGATGAGGACAACAAAGAAGGTGTTGTCAACAGACGACGATGAAGATTATGTGAGTAGCCTTGGTGGAGAAATGTTACAGTTAAATGAAAATATCGACCAACTCAGAGAAAAGATCGGAGCAGATGAGGATGAAAGTGAAAGCGACGTGACAAGCGAAAGCGAAGACGAGAATATCGAAATGAAATTGAGAAAAGAAAGAGAAGAAGCGATAAAACAAGTAAAAGAAATACTTCCAGTGGTAGTAAGAAACCAGGANATTTGTTCTTCTTCTTATTTTCGCAATAATTTTTGGTCGCCCCTAAAACTAAATTTTTAATTATATTTATACTATTTTTTACTACATCTATTTTTAGTAATTATTTAATTACTAAATTTGTGTGTATAATATATAATAAAATACTATAATTATTTAAAATCTAAATATAGTAATTGTTTATTACTATTTATAATTAAGTTCTAAACTTAGTAATTTTAATTCTATTTTTGGTATTTATTTAATACTATTAATAATTAATCTTTATTTAATTCTAAAGCTTTCCTAATACTTTTAGTTCCGGTTCCTACTGAACCCCAACATGTCTTCCCTCTAACAAGATTTTCGTCCCGAAAATTAAAGCGGTAAAGACAGGGCCGTTGCAGCTGATAACAAAAATTAAAATTAAAATTAAATAAACTGATTACTATATATATATATATGATGCAAGCAATAATAAATAACAACTAGATCAAAGTTTCAAATCACAAAATCAGAATAATCAATTATTGTTCTTATAGGATAGATCAAATGTTATTGTTTGGTAAATGTTTATCAATTTGAATAATTGGATTGGATTGGATTGTCGAAGGTGTTGGGATTGAGGACGTATAGCAAATAGCTAGGTTTGTTGAATACATAGCAGAATTGCTGATATTTTCTCTTTTTCATGACTTTGGCACTGTCATTACGGATTCTTTGTTCTACTATGTCCGGTCTGTAACTGACCACCAATGTCTCCCGTGTACTTACTTCTTTGTACACGATTGATGAGATGATATAAGAACCCTCATTAGCCGCCTCCAATACTCCGTAATGGGGGAAATTGGACACGGCTACTTCATGGATTGGGCCTCCGTCGTATTCCTTGATACGCGGTTTCCATTTACTATCGGGTCTCTGCCACCAACTAGGATCTTCTCTGTCGGCATCTTCCCGTATTTTAGTTGAGTTACCTCTTCCAATGAATTCGCCTTCTTTCACTATGATTGGCTCTCCTGCAACCATGGATTCGACCTTTGTTGTCAATATCTTGGTCAATGCTGGATCTAGTGGCTGATAGTGAGTTTCTAGCAGATCGTCATCCTAATCCTGGATGGATATCCTAGGCATTTTCTTTTTTGTACTCATTAGGATCTCCTTTTTTCTTTTTTGTAGAGGTAGGGACATTTTTCTCCCTTGCCTCTTTCTGAGTGGGTTCAACCGTTGTCTTCATTTTGAATTTCAAGTCTTGTAGTTTGAGTAGTGGTACTACAGCTTGGGGTAATGCTCCTCCTTCTGCTCCTCCCTTGGATTCGATCAACGGGGCCAATGCTTTCAAGATCTTGGTGACCCGTTCAACCAGTTTTTCTGCTGGTGGTGATTTTTCCGTTTCCATTTTAGCAGAATTCACCACTCTACCATCATTGGTAAGCGTGACTTGGAGGCAATTATCATCTGCGCTCTCGCAAGTGGCATAATCGTCTTCGTCAGCAATTGAGATGGCTGGCGGCGACAAGGAATCTTCTTCCACTATTTTCATTAACTTGGACCTGGGCATGTCTTCTTTTACATAGCTCTCCATAGCTAAGGGTTTATGCATGCTTGAGGTTTCTGGTTCCGTTTGTTTTATTTGTGATGTCACCACATTTTCGGGTATCGGGTGAAATATCATCAATTCAGATATCTCGCAGATTGTCATATATTTCCTTAATAGTCGTAACATCATTCCCTGTTTGAAGGTCCGAGAAACGATGCGCCAAAATATTGCCAAATATGCCAAACGGTAATACCCGTTGCATTTCTTTAAGTCCCTATTTTCGAGGCATTTAGCTGCGCTTAACTCACGGATTCCGAGGGCGCGTTGCATTGGAAATCTAATTACTTCCAATAGATCCTTTACCAATAATCCCACGATGATTTTCCCATTGCAGAATTTCCTAATTCTTTCGGCACAGTCTTCTCCATCAAACTGTCCGGTTATTTCCCTTTCGGTCATAACATGCGCATGCGATTGGTAATGTTTGACCTGTGATCTGGGGGTAACTCTAGTGTTGAGGATTAAATCGCCGTTAAAATGCGAAATTGAAATTGCCACAATGGCTGGTTTGAGGAATTGTCGTAGTGTGGCGTAATGGGCTGCTAGGAAAATGGTGAGGTTATCCTCTTGTCTGGGGTCCAAACGTTTTGATATCATTGTCATTGACATTGTATCTCCAGTTTGGTTCGCTGACCCATCTCGTTTGTGTCTCCTTGTGGGGTTCCAAGATTTCCATTGCGACGATGGTGTCCATTCCCTCACATAATAGTGAGATATTTCGAGGGTTGTATGCTTTTGCTGCAAAATAGAATTTGTGGCACCAGGAACATAAACCGTAAATGGTTTGTTAATGGCGTGTATCCACAGGTGGTTGGTCAGATATGTCTGCCAAACTCATGCATGACATCGGTAAGCCTAATGCTGGCGTTATGCTTGCCCGGGATTCTTGAAATTATCATTTGACGTTTTGGGGCCTCGTCGAATTTGAAATTGTTGGGTATGCCTGAGCAATGACCGTAGAACCAGTGCCGTTGCCCTTTTCGACTTTGTTCAGTTACCTGCTTCTCCAGGTTTTTATATATGAGTTTCTCCTTCAGTAGTGCTATGTCTTCCTTGTCTTCCTTGATATTGAGATATCTGATGGCTCTGCATTCTAGAAATAAAAATTATTAACCAAAATATCAGATATACTGATATGCCATAATAAGCTAAAAAGATATGCATGAGTCTTGTTATAAAAGATCTACATATGCCGAATTTTAATGCTACCTGGAGCTCTACGTACATATATATATATTTATATAATTTTTACCTCTGGGGAGGCTGTAATTGTCATAATTTCGACATCAGCACTCCGTCGTAAGCCCTTATGGCTTGTCTAAAATATAGCTTGGTCCAAATACCCATAGCTATCACTGTGGTTATTAGTGATAGTACGGCCGATACCGTGATCCATACCCCTGTGGGTATTTTCAGAATGTATCTCGCGTTGAAGTTTGTAATGACATTGCAATCACAACAGTTTGTCAGGTTTGGTGTCGTTTGGCAAGAAATTTGTTTGATAGGTGGCAATTGTCTGAGATGTTGCCACATCGCGGGATGTATCACCATATTCTCCCTAACTACTTTTGGTGGTATTTTCGTTGTAACTGGATGTTTAAGAGGTAATATCTCCTCGAATACCTCGAACCACCTATCGTCCTGCCGTTTCCTCGGACTATAGTATATAACTAGAACCGAATATTCTTTGGAAGGAGAGTTCGGATCTAACCATATTGTTTCTCTCGTGATTAATCCATCTAGAATATTGACTTTTACCTTTTCCTCCCCGATAAGTAGCTGACTAAATTTAACTTTATCTTTTTCGTAAGATATCGATATGCAAAGGTCATCATACAACTTATTATCAACATAAAAGTTACTGATTTTGGAACACCCCGTGATCTCAATGGCTATCGGTGTTTTTGTGCTTCTTCATTGGAGTTTGGTTTCACCTGTTTCTCTAGTGCTTTTACTTTTGAATTTCCGGAGATCCCTTTTGTTGGGATTTCACACTTTTTACACCGATTAGCATTATTGGTTCTGCTTTTCGGTTGGCCACAAGTTGTAGTATGAGATTTGTATCTGAATTTCTCAATACCTCATATGACCCTTTGAAATTCCGCATGAGTTTTGGTGATAAGCTTTCTTGTTATAATGACTTTCCAACATCACCTGGTCTCCAAACATTATGCCACGTTCCTTGGCTTTTCGGTCATGATAATCTTTTGATGCTTCCTGATTATATTTTATACTGAAACCTGCTCTAGTCCATGCTTCCTGCATCCTTTCCCTCATCTCCATTAGATAATTTTCTTGATCTAAATACTGTGTTGCTTTAGGGAAAAACAACAGATTTTTTACTTTACCTCAGATACATTAGGTAAAATGGTGTTTCACCTGTTCCTTCGTGCACTGCATTTCTGTATGCAAATAAACAGGATGGAATGTGGATGTCCCAGTCCGTTTGCCCTGAATTTACATATGATACTAACATGTTAGCTAATGTTCCATTAAATCGTTCTACTAACCCATCCGCCTGTGGGTGATATGGGGAAGTATTCAACTTTAGAACTCCGAAATAATCATTTATTCCTTTGAGCAAATTACTCATGAAATCTGTTCCCCAATCCGTTAATAACTTCGTGGGTACTCCATACTTAAAGACAATTTGTTCAACGAAAATTCTAGCTATCGTATCAGCTTTGTGATTAGGCATCGGGTAGGCTTCCGGCCACTTAGTCAAGTAGTCGCAGAACACTAATATGTACTTGTTTCCGCTATTAGATTCTTTGAATGGCCCCAACACGTCCATTGCCGTCATTTCCATGGGTGTAGATGGTACAGGCATCGGCTTCATTGGTACGTGGGGTTTCGTTCCGGTATTTCGCCTGGTGATACAGATCTAACATGTCTGACACCAGGTTTTAACGTCTTGTTTCATGCCTGGCCAAAAATATTTTTGTTTTAATCTCGACAATGTTTTTCTGGATGACAGGTGTCCTCCTAAGGCTCCATCGTGATACTGCAACATGAGTGCTTCACAAAATTTCTAAGAGACCATTATAACATTATCTCTTACATCTGAATATTTAACTAATCCTTCCTCCAGCACAAACTTGTCTTTATTCTTTTCCTAGTATTTGGTGAATTCTGTGGGCACGTATTTTGCTTCCAAGGATTGACGAATAACATTGATCTCTTCGTCAGATTTTTGTGCCTCCATCAAATTGGCTAGTTTGTTGGCTTCTCTGGTCAATGTAAGATAGTCCCTTCGAGACGCCCTTCCTTCACATCTTCTGCTTCTTCCTCCTGGTCCATTCTCGATAAAGCATCTGCATTACCATTATGATCTCCTTTTCTATAATGGATTTCTATGTCATATGGCTGTAAAATTAATGCCCATCGGACTAGTTTTGAGGTATCCATTGTGTGTTTCGTCAGCCACTGTAATGGTCTATTATCGGTGTACACTATGATCTTCCAACCCCATAGATATGTCCTAAACTGGGTTATAGCATACACAATTGCTAAAGCCTCTAGTTCTATCACTGCGTAGTTTCTCTCGTGTGGTTTTAATCCTCTGTTAGCGTATACAATTGCATACTCATCTCCTAGGTCATCTCTCTGACCTAGCACAGCACCTATGCCCGAGTGCCTGGCATCTTTCATAACCAAAATTTGTCTCTCAAAGTCTGGAAATCGTAATATAGGTGGCTTGACGAGTTTTTCCTTGAGCATATCAAATGCTTCCTGCTGTTCTGTTCCCCACACAAATTTGACGTTTGTGCCTTCTAACTGCGTGAATGGAAAAGCAATAACCGAGAAGTTTCTAATGAATTTTCTGTAGTATCCAACTAGGCCTAAAAACCATTTGATATGTTTAACGGTTTTAGACTCCGGGAAATTCTTTACCTTTTCGACATTATTTGGATCCGGTTTGACCCCATCTCGTGAGATGATGTGGCCAATATATACCACTTCTGGTTCAGCTCATTTACATTTGGTCGGTTTCACTTTCATGTTTGCATTGATCAACCTCTTGAATACATCTTCCAAATGCTCCAAGTGTTTTTCCAAATTTGGCGAGAATACTATGACGTCGTCAATGTATACCATCGCATGATGTACATCCATGAGCATCAAATTCATTGCTCTTTGAAATGTGGCTGGAGCTCCCGTGAGTCCAAATGGCATTACGTTATATTCGTAATGACCCATACTCGTAGAAAACGCTGTTATTGGTATAGTCTCATCTTTTAACTTAATTTGATAAAATCCCTTTTGAGCGTCCATTACTGAGAAAAACCTAGCGTTTCTCATGCGTCCATAAATATAATCTAGTAATGGCAATGGATGGCTATCTTTGCATGTTGCCTCGTTAACCATGCGATAGTCGTTACACAATCGTACTGATCCATCATTGGCGATTGATATGGTGATTTACTGTGCCTGATTATGCCATGTTTTAACATCAATTTCACCTGTTTGTCTACTGATTCCTCCAGACTGAATGGAATACGGTATGGTCTCAACTTTATAGGTTTTGTATTGGTGAGAACAATCTCATGTTCTAACAAGTTTGTTTTTCCCAGATCGTATTCATGTTTCGCGAATACCTGGTCGTATTTCCTCAATAGCATATTTGCTTGAATATTTTCCTTTCTGGTTAGCACTTTGCTATTGGCCGTAGGTGCGTCGTAGTAATCAATGTCTGGATCTCTTTCTTTAGCCTTTATGGTGAGTATCGACCCTTCTTCCGTGGCTTGTTGTTCGTTTTGTTTCCAGATTCTGCCCACTCTGGTATCTGGGTATAAGTATAGTGGTTTAACGTCCAGATTGGCTACCCTGATTGGTATTCTGCCATTGACTATTAAGCCTACGCTATGAATAACTGGTATGTTGTATTTCTCCGAAAACCTTTCGTCTGGTTCGAATACAACTTCACCTTCCCAATTATTGCTTGTAGCTACAAAGCATACTGTTTCCGTTCTGGGTGGTATGATGGTTGTATGATCTATATAAGCTGTATTATCGTTGTAAATATTTCTCTTTTTACCTCGTGCTCGGATTAACAATCCAGATGCGCAATCGAATACTACTCCTCGTAGTCTTTTTAGGATGTCCATTCCCAATAGACATTCGGCCAGGAGACTTCTCATCACTATGATGTCGTGATGGAGCTCTTGGTCACATAGCTTAATCTGACAAGATAATGATCCTATTACGTTTAATGAGGATCCGTTTGTTCCTGTTAGTTTTACTCCTGTCGGTTTTAACGAATGTAATTCGTGATGGTTCAACAATTTAGCTTCAATTATGGTACCATCTGCTCCTGACTCTATCACCGCATTGACTGTATGTCGGTTCACTCTTATTTTTATCATTGGCTTTTTATCCAAGTTCACTGGATTATTGACCATCAGGATTGTATCGTGCGAGATACCGATTGTATTGGCTCTTGTTTGTTCTGCTTCAGTAATTTTGGATCACTCAGTTGAGGATTATATTCTTTAAATTTAGCTTTAAGTGACTCTAACGCTTCCTTTGGATAGTGCACTTCGGGTAATTCTGGCAATGTTGAACATGTCAGATTATTAAATATGGTATCTTCACCAATTTTCCAATGGTGGCGTCCTGTTCTGAGTGTCGTTTCCCTTGAATGTTCCAGCACATCGTTTGGTGCGGTTGGTAAACTCCTCAGGGTTGGCAATTGTACATATCTTGGGCTTCTCTTGAATCTGGGTGACCTTATGTCGAATTTTTGCTCGGAACTATCATATTCTCCTTCTGAGGACTGTCTTCTCACCTAGATTTACTTTGATTGGTCATATGGAGGGAGATATTCCTTAAATCTCGATTTTCTTTGTTGCTGATTTGGTTTTTTGTTGTAGTTCTGTTTTCGTGATTGATTTGGTCTTGAAGATGTTTCACAAGAGCCTCCATTACCTCCTCCCTTTGAATTGTTATCGTCCCGATAACTGGAATATTCATCCATTTCTGTTCCAATTACTTCATGTTTAACCAAATGTTTCTGTCTAATTTCTTTGATTTCTTTTCTGTGATGTTTGAATAATGCAAATTCTGCACACGTAGGACATAGTCCTAATAAGAGTTTTCATGACCATCCGCCAAATTTGAATATTCTATATGTTGACATCAATTGTGTAATTATCAGCTTTAAAATTACAAATATTGCGTAAATTCCTGAGCATCCGGCGACGAAAATACCAAAATTAGTAAATCGTCCCCATATTTTCATCATTACGTTCTTTGCTGCTTCTTTATAGTGTTCCGGTCCAAATAATAAATTGTAATCTGGCCGTATTAAGGTATCATGATAAATTGTTCTTATAATTTCCGTGATACCTCTGATTTGTGGGAATAGCAATGTCCTTCTTGCTTCCTCAATATCGTCCTGAGTGTAAATCCCTCCTTTAGCTAATTCATCTAATGACTTGAATTCCATAGTATCCTTTAATTTAGTCACCTCCAAGGTCTCTACACGTTGTGTAGATGGTTTTCTTTCCGGCAAAGATATCCACATGTCATTTATTTTGTATAATGGTGATATTGCCGGGTTGCATATTGCTGGTTGATATGACACTGGTAGTTCTAACGTGCATTGATTAAATCTGGCTAATTGTACTTCTACTGGTTTACACTCATAGCTATATATAGCTTCTCCCATGATTCTGCCAAACATTCCATCTTCCAATAACATTGGAGTAACCAACTCTGGGTTAACGATAGATATTTCTAATCTATTTCGGACTATTTCACGATTATTTCACGACTATTTCACTTGATACATATCTTGCATTTGTCCTTGCAGGTCATGATATAAATAATCTACTTTATTATTTATATAATTCGTGATTTTGATATCCTTTATATGTAAGGCCTTGGCATTTCGAATATATTCTCTTGACAGGAAAATTCCTTTGTAGTTCGTCTCGTATATTCTTTTTCCACATTTAGTCTTTTTATCTTTTCGGACGAATTGAATTGCTTTTGTTTTGTCTTCCGATATCAACACTAGAGGTGTGTTTTCCTCTCCGATATCTTCCTTCTCTTGTTTGTTGATTTTCTTCAACGTTTTTGCTTATCCCAAACCTTTTCTGGATTCTGGGAGTCCCGATATTTAGTTCCATTTAATTTTCAAAAAGGAATTTTCTTGAGGAATGCCAACTAACAATGATCTCTCATTTTTTCGTAAATTAATGTGGTGGTTCCCGTTCTACAACTACTGAACTTGGCATTGCATTGCGGATGTGCCATCAATTTTCCTGTGGCCACATCGAATGTTCCCTCGTATTCTCGTAATTCCACTGAGTAATCTTCTATATCTACCACATAGGAAACTAAATTGCTACCGCGAATTTCCTTTCTGCCTTCGCAGGTTCCATCTGAGGCAATTGTTCCCCCTCGAGTGATTGTTATTCTCAATGTTTTCCTAATTTCTGCCGAGATTGATACCTCGTTGTCTATCCTCACACTTCCGTTTCAAAATGCATCTAGGCAATCTTCGGGCATTATGTTTACCGGCCTTGGTATTAGTGTTGCGGATAGGAAAGCAGAATAGCTATTACTACCGCAATAATATTCAAATGTAGCTCTCTGAATTCTACATTCCTTTATCGTAGTTCTATAAAATTCACTCTCTTGGTAGACGTAATATTCTACCTTTTTCCCTTGATGAACCTTCTCCGGATACGCCTCTTTGCATTCAATTGCATCTACCAGCAAATATATCCGAGATAGTTTAGGATTACTACAGTCAAATACTGTCAGTGAATTAGTTTGTTTTAATATGCCCATCATTACCAGAAACATCAAGATCATGCTTCTTATGTTCCCTGTGCCTGAACTACCATTATTTATGGCTTCTTCCACGACTTCATATCGTGGTTTTGGGATTATTTCCTTTTCCCAAAATTTGTTTACTGTCATCCACACCTCAAGGTAATAATCTACTATTTCTACTATTTGGTCGATTTCTCGTTCTATAAGCCTTTTATCGTCCCCTGCTCGCGCTAAGGCATTTTGAATTAACAATGATAGCGATGTTACCACTTTCCCTCTTGTTAATCCTTGCTGTACAAATGCTTCTATGGCATCCTGAATATTTCCTGTTGATACATCTTTGGATACTTTATCCATTGTCTTCTTGACCTCTTTCGTTATTTTCTTCACTTCGATTCCCTTGATCTTTGAAATTCTCCATTCGGGCCTAATAATCCCGATCATTTGTTATACACGTTGCCACAATAACGACCTCTCTGGCGTTGTCTCTTCTTCCGCCTGGTCGTCCACTTCTTGAGCTATCCCTGCTAATGTTTTTAGTTGAATTTTCCGAATCGTTTCCGGATTTAACTGCTCCTTGGGTGGAGGTTTCATTTGATCCTTTCTAGGACGTCCTCGTCCATCTTTTTTCACTTTCTCCGGGGGTTTTTCAGTCTCCGGATTTGTTACAGCTTGTGACGTAGTAGCTCCTACAGTTTGTTTCTCCTGGATTTAATCTGACGTACTCTGAGAAGTAATCTTCCTCGTCAATGTCCACCATTTGACAGGGATTTATTTCCTCTAGTCTTATTTCCTCGATCTCTTCCACAATTTCGTTTGCTATATCTGACAGTCTCATTAATGACCACTGTGATTCGGGTGGAGTTACTGGGATGATCATTACTGTGGTTCTTGCCAACGGTAGACAACCCACATCCACTAGATATTCATCATCATCCACTTGCCTACCATGGAATATCACGAATATACCTGTAGTTTGATCGGTGGCAATCACATTTCTCCTTAATATTTTGACCTTGATATAACAATTATAAATCATTGTTGATGGTTCTTTTCCAATCATTCGCACGTCTAGATTAATGTTGCCTTGTCGATCAGGCTGACTTCGGATAGCTTTCCCATTTCTCCTCATCAGTGCTTCGATTTGCGTCTGGAATGGGCTTGTTTCCTTTACCACTGGTAGTATAAGTGGAATTATTGCTTCCAACAAATATACGGGTATTCGTAATACTAACATCCAATCTAGTATTTGCTTTATGGTTTCTCCATCTCGTGAAGATTTTTGCAATTCCAACCCTAGTCGCTGGGTTAATTGTTGAGTTTCCTTCAATCTCTCGATTTCCATCTGAGTAATCAAGAATACACTATCTTGATCCATTACTGCCACTGGCTTCGGTGCTCTCTTTGCTGTGAGCTTCGTCACTCTACCTGGGAGTATCCCGTTCTGTAAAAGTGTTTGGTTTGTTTCTAATTTTATTCCACATAAGTATAAGTCATATCCTTGATGCTTAATACTTGTCAATGTTTCTGTTAATTTATCGGCTCGACTTCTTACATTTATATCGAGATTATACTCTTTTTCCTGGGGAGTTTTATATTGAGTTGAGCATCTTGGAGATCCCACTCATGTTCCATGAGTTTTCCTAATTTCCTTAGGATTTTGTACGTGTCGTTATGATACTTTGGGTCATCTTCAACCTGCGATATCAGTTTTACTACTGTATCGATTTCGTGAATTTTAATCTTTGTTTCTCCCAATTTTTCCAATTGTCTATCCAGCTTCTGCTGGTACTCATATCTGGAATCCACCAGTTTTAAACATTTTGTTAGGGTATCTGACCCTACTTTTACCTTTGCTTTCCCTGGCAAGGTTACATGGTACTCGCTTAGTATGGTGGCCATACTAGTTTCATCATCGGAACTCTCCTCTGATTCCGTTTCCTGAAGGTCAGTAGATGGATTAGGTACCGCTGGCACAGGGCACCGATAGCACCTACCTCGGTAGAAATTTTTTTTAAATTTTTTTCAAGGTCAAATTTTAAACAAAGACATATGACTCACCAATGTCATTGAAACAAAGACCATGACTCATCCGATGACTCATCAAGGTCATTCTCAAGGTCATTCTTAAGGTCATTCTCATCAATTTGGAGAAATTTTTTCCAAGGTCCTTTAAACAAAGACAATGACTCCTCGAGGTCGTTTCAAGGTCGCATGACTCATCCAAGGTCATATGACTCATCGCGATGACTCATCAAGGTCTTATTATTATTTTTAAAAAATATTATTATTTTTATTATTATTTTTCAAAAATATTATTAAGTGTGCTAGCGGTGCCCTACTATTTGGCATGCCAAAAGAGATCATTCCCATCAGTGTATTTCATCGATCGATATCTTATTTTGAAGCTTAGTGCAAGACCTTTCGAATGAGCTATAGTGGTCATCATTAATATTGGCAAAGTTATTATCATTTTCCCGAGAAAACAATATTAAATTTATTCAAGGTCATTTGACTATTTTATTATTATTATTTTTAAAAATATTATTTTTTCAAGGTCAAATTATTTCAAGGTCATTTTTTTTTCAAGGTCAATTTTTTTTCAAGGTTAAATTTTTTTTCAAGGTCATATTTTAATATTTAAATTTACAGAGTTCCCGCCAACGAAAATTATTCAACGATAGCCCATTTTAAAGCCCAATCCAAGACCTTTCGAATGAGTCATATATCCTATTATTAACGTTATTATTTCTAAAGATATTATTATTATTATTATTATTATTATTATTATTATTATTATTATTATTATTATTATTATTATTATTATTATTATTATTATTATTATTATTATTATTATTATTATTATTATTATTATTTAAAAGTTCTATCAGATATAGCTGCATGCTGACTGCAGACTATATAAAAACTTTAATAAACTAAAATACTTTAAACTATATAAAAAATTTTTCATCAAATTTTTAAACTATAGCTGCATGCTTACTGCAGACTATATAAAAACACTATTCAACTAAAAAACTTTAAACTATATAAAAAAAAGAAAACAATATTAAATTTATACAAATTTTTATTCAATATATTTACAACTTTTTATAAATTCAATATATATATATATATATATACAATTTTTATAATTCAAAATAAAAGTTTTTATACAAATTGATCATTTCACATTTCATCTTCGTCCCACGAACTGTCATCGAAACTGGGACTTGGAGCTGGACCGAATTCCTCCTCATCATAATCGCTAAGGTCATCAACTCCTAAATAATGCCCAAATACATAACTTATGTTTTTTCCTAGCCATGGGCGCTTATCATCGTTATTACTTAGGGCAATTTTCGAGTTTTTAAATGTGAAAAGTTGGTGATTTCTAGTACCTATTCTAGTCTGCGGTACAGAAATCACCTGATTATTATTAAAGCAATTTAAATAAGATTCATGATTTATTGATGTCCCAGGTAATTTAACCCCTTTTGCTTTCACTGTTTCCTTACTACCTAAAAGAATATAACATTTAGGACGTAAGAAAACCCATTCTGAGTAACCTAATCCCTTGCTCTCATCTTTAAACTTCCCGATAACAGAGTCAAGGTTCCTATTATACAAGGGGTGTGTTGGATCATAATTAATTAGATGTATCCAATAAATTATCTGAGATCATCTGAGGTAATAAAGTTGATAATTTTAAATTTTTAATCTCAAGAAAGAAACTATCTGTATCACCGGCTATAATATTTATTATGCAATTGAATTGTTGCCTGTACTTCTCCAAATCAATATATTAGAGCTGGTACATCCGCAGTTTAGATAGATCTAGTACTGTTTGACAAATGTAGCTAGGTCTATCTAAACAAATTGAGTCCTTCTCCAAATGTGCGGCTATCAGATCGCCATCGATTCTTATAGACTTTCTGAAAGTCGGCTTTGAGGAGTATAATATCATCTGTTCGGATGAATTACACAACCTCAAATTCATACGTTTTTTGAGATTCTCAACGGATTTACCGTACAGGCTATTATTATACAATTTAAACAAGTCCCTATATATTTCACTAGTAGACTGTGATCTTAAAGTCGTATTAGTGTCTATATACGATTTAAATATAGGTCCTTGTTTAAATTTTATACATCTATGAATATTTACAACCACCGCACCTAATTCTATATACAATTTGAGAAGCCTCCAATGAAGAACATAGTTCCTCTTTGGCCAATGCGTGAGCATAAGCTTCTCAACCTTTGAATTAGGTGGGCACAACTTTTCCGGCGCAAGCGGAAAATCATTCAAAAAATCATGCACACATTCCGGAATATCGATATCTACCTCCATAGTGTACCCATATGGAAGGTTATCAATATCCGTGTTCATACATTCAAGCAAAACATCATTCAAATTATCATTCACTCAAGAAAAATCACCATACGGAAGATTTTGGCTAAGAGCCCAACCATACAGATTATTTATATCTATGTACAATAATTCTGTGTCATCTGAAGTAGCCGTGTAATGTTTGTTAACAAATGTTAACCCACCCCGGATACCTCCCTCATAGAAATTGTACATTTCCATGTCCTGCAAAAGTTCTATGGGTTCCGTTAATGTCATAAGCGCTGAGGCCCATGACATACCGGGAATCCCATAGAAATTAAGTGGATCCAGACCATTGTAAGCAATTGCCTTACCGCGGAATTGCTGAAAATAGTCTGCGAGGAGGTATACGTCCAATTTTAGGTAGATTAGCATATAATCTAACAAATTATTACAGTTATGCTGACTCCAAATTAGTTGAGCCTCAGCGTACTGATCTTCCGTAATATCAAACCAAATAGAAGGTAATTCAAACGTCGATTCAAGAACATCTAAAGAAGTAGCAAAATCATACGGAAAGACACCTTTAGAATGAATCATCGACCCTTGAAAGACAGACGAAGTTAAAGGAAAAGTAGTTAGAGTTTTCACAGCTTTAGCTAAAGAACAATTAATAAATTGCACGCTGTCAATTAAACGAACAGGCAATTTGTTAATATAAGCAATTAAAGAAATAAATTTCTCTGTAGAGATAGGTATAATATTTAATTCCCAAAGGGAAATATGATGTAAATTATAACCTCTTAAATTATGAAATACAACGGCTAATAACTTATTAATCCTGCGAGAGACATTGCATCTCCTACATGCCGCTCCGACATATCTGCCAGTAAAATGGCAATGATCTCTTACAGGACTAATAATATCTTTCTTACATAAATAACAAATTGTGCTAGATCGAAAGGCACGCTCCTGAGCAAAAGACAAAGTAGACATGCCTTTATGACCTTTGAGTTCATAATATGGCAGGACAATTGTGACAGAAATTTCCTCCACTTTCCTTAAAAAATCCAAAACACAATTCGGTCCAAAAAAATAAAAATAAAATTTAGTATTAGTATAATTATTTATAAGTAAAAGACCTGCTGATATGGGTAAATGCATTTGATGATATGTTTCATGTTCTGGTAAAACCGATTCAAAATCGGCATAAATTACAAAGGGAGGTGTAACGGTTTTTGCGTAATCTGTAAATAATAAATCTTTATTTTTAGGAAGTGTGTAGAGTGTTGTGCCAGTCTGATTCTTACAGCATAGAGCAACATGCTGATCAAAAGCATTCTTATATCTAAACCCATTAAGACAATGTGGGCACCAGTTACACCTTATTTGAACATTTACATTTTCATTTAAATGACAATTCATTAACTTTTCCAAATCTGTAACGGCCGTATAGTGATATTTATCTTTATTACTCAAAAGTAATAAATAAATCGGCCTACCATCGATAACCTTAGAACGATGAATAATATTAAGATGAGGGTGGTGAGCTACATAATCCTCAGAAATATCAGAATCAGAACTGGCTGGATTATAAGACAGAACGTTTATGGACAAGTTTAACTCAGGATTTTTCCTCTCAAATTTGGGAATGTTACACAGTCTCATTGGACAATCTGTGACTTCATCATAATTTAATAGATTTAAAAATTCGTAATATTTGGCGGCTCTTTGATGATTACGACCTATTTCTTCTCTTTTAAAAGTGCTAGAATGCTATATAAGAAGCACTTATGAGAGAGCGCAGATGATAATTGCCTCCAAGTCACGCTTACCAATGATGGTAGAGTGGTGAATTCTGCTAAAATGGAAACGGAAAAATCACCACCAGCAGAAAAACTGGTTGAACGGGTCACCAAGATCTTGAAAGCATTGGCCCCGTTGATCGAATCCAAGGGAGGAGCAGAAGGAGGAGCATTACCCCAAGCTGTAGTACCACTACTCAAACTACAAGACTTGAAATTCAAAATGAAGACAACGGTCGAACCCACCCAGAAAGAGGCAAGGGAGAAAAATGTCCCTACCTCTACAAAAAGAAAAAAGGAGATCCTAATGAGTACAAAAAAGAAAATGCCTAGGATATCCATCCAGGATTAGGATGACGATCTGCTAGAAACTCACTATCAGCCACTAGATCCAGCATTGACCAAGATATTGACAACAAAGGTCGAATCCATGGTTGCAGGAGAGCCAATCATAGTGAAAGAAGGCGAATTCATTGGAAGAGGTAACTCAACTAAAATACGGGAAGATGCCGACAGAGAAGATCCTAGTTGGTGGCAGAGACCCGATAGTAAATGGAAACCGCGTATCAAGGAATACGACGGAGGCCCAATCCATGAAGTAGCCGTGTCCAATTTCCCCCATTACGGAGTATTGGAGGCGGCTAATGAGGGTTCTTATATCATCTCATCAATCGTGTACAAAGAAGTAAGTACACGGGAGACATTGGTGGTCAGTTACAGACCGGACATAGTAGAACAAAGAATCCGTAATGACAGTGCCAAAGTCATGAAAAAGAGAAAATATCAGCAATTCTGCTATGTATTCAACAAACCTAGCTATTTGCTATACGTCCTCAATCCCAACACCTTCGACAATCCAATCCAATCCAATTATTCAAATTGATAAACATTTACCAAACAATAACATTTGATCTATCCTATAAGAACAATAATTGATTATTCTGATTTTGTGATTTGAAACTTTGATCTAGTTGTTATTTATTATTGCTTGAATCATATATATATATATATATATAGTAATCAGTTTATTTAATTTTAATTTTAATTTTTGTTATCAGCTGCAACGGCCCTGTCTTTACCGCTTTAATTTTCGGGACGAAAATCTTGTTAGAGGGAAGACATGTTGGGGTTCAGTAGGAACCGGAACTAAAAGTATTAGGAAAGCTTTAGAATTAAATAAAGATTAATTATTAATAGTATTAAATAAATACCAAAAATAGAATTAAAATTACTAAGTTTAGAACTTAATTATAAATAGTAATAAACAATTACTATATTTAGATTTTAAATAATTATAGTATTTTATTATATATTATACACACAAATTTAGTAATTAAATAATTACTAAAAATAGATGTAGTAAAAAATAGTATAAATATAATTAAAAATTTAGTTTTAGGGGCGACCAAAAATTATTGCGAAAATAAGAAGAAGAACAAATATTTAAGGCTCACCATTATTAACTTAGTTATCGATCAAGCACAATCCAGGATATTTATAGAATCACTAACTACTAGTGTCGATCAGAAATTTAGATTCACTGAATACTAGTGTCGATCAGAAATTTAGAATACTAGTGTCGATTAGAAATTTAGATTCAATATTTAGCTTCGATTGGAAATTTAGATCCAATATTTAGCATCGATTGGAAATTTAGTCTCAATAATTATTTGGTTGGAATTTGAATCCAATATCTATTAGCCTCAATTGAAATTAAGCTTAATAACCAATTTTCGGGTTCGCTTTTACTCAGTGCAGAATTATTAATCAGTTAGTTAATATTAATAAATATATATATATATATATATATATATATATATATATATATATATATATATATATATATATATTTATTAATATTAACTAACTGATTAATAATTCTGCACTGAGTAAAAGCGAACCCGAAAATTGGTTATTAAGCTTAATTTCAATTGAGGCTAATAGATATTGGATTCAAATTCCAACCAAATAATTATTGAGACTAAATTTCCAATCGATGCTAAATATTGGATCTAAATTTCCAATCGAAGCTAAATATTGAATCTAAATTTCTAATCGACACTAGTATTCTAAATTTCTGATCGACACTAGTATTCAGTGAATCTAAATTTCTGATCGACACTAGTAGTTAGTGATTCTATAAATATCCTGGATTGTGCTTGATCGATAACTAAGTTAATAATGGTGAGCCTTAAATATTTGTTCTTCTTCTTATTTTCGCAATAATTTTTGGTCGCCCCTAAAACTAAATTTTTAATTATATTTATACTATTTTTTACTACATCTATTTTTAGTAATTATTTAATTACTAAATTTGTGTGTATAATATATAATAAAATACTATAATTATTTAAAATCTAAATATAGTAATTGTTTATTACTATTTATAATTAAGTTCTAAACTTAGTAATTTTAATTCTATTTTTGGTATTTATTTAATACTATTAATAATTAATCTTTATTTAATTCTAAAGCTTTCCTAATACTTTTAGTTCCGGTTCCTACTGAACCCCAACATGTCTTCCCTCTAACAAGATTTTCGTCCCGAAAATTAAAGCGGTAAAGACAGGGCCGTTGCAGCTGATAACAAAAATTAAAATTAAAATTAAATAAACTGATTACTATATATATATATATATATGATTCAAGCAATAATAAATAACAACTAGATCAAAGTTTCAAATCACAAAATCAGAATAATCAATTATTGTTCTTATAGGATAGATCAAATGTTATTGTTTGGTAAATGTTTATCAATTTGAATAATTGGATTGGATTGGATTGTCGAAGGTGTTGGGATTGAGGACGTATAGCAAATAGCTAGGTTTGTTGAATACATAGCAGAATTGCTGATATTTTCTCTTTTTCATGACTTTGGCACTGTCATTACGGATTCTTTGTTCTACTATGTCCGGTCTGTAACTGACCACCAATGTCTCCCGTGTACTTACTTCTTTGTACACGATTGATGAGATGATATAAGAACCCTCATTAGCCGCCTCCAATACTCCGTAATGGGGGAAATTGGACACGGCTACTTCATGGATTGGGCCTCCGTCGTATTCCTTGATACGCGGTTTCCATTTACTATCGGGTCTCTGCCACCAACTAGGATCTTCTCTGTCGGCATCTTCCCGTATTTTAGTTGAGTTACCTCTTCCAATATCTGTACTTTAGCGTGCAGCTAGTTATTATTTGGTTATCGTTTTGTATTTAATATATATTTCGTTTAACTAAATCTTTAATTCATATTGTTATTTATTTGTTTAATATTCACGGGTAACCTTACATATAATTTTAAAAGCACATTTTGACGCTAAAGTCGACTTATGTAACAACGACATAATAAACTTATTATTTCCTACAAATATTTCACCTAACTAGAGATGATATATATTGATTGATCATAATAGCAAACTAAATCACAAATTTCAGTATATCTTACAATTATTTTCAAATAAATTTGAAGTCCTTGATAAAGTTAACTGGTTTCTTAGCTTATGTTTTTTTAAAGTTCATCAATGTGTAAATGGAAATATTCTTAGAAAATTATTGAAAAAATTATTTAGTCAAATGCATTACAAAGTCATCAAAAATTAAACCTATTACTTGATTACTTGAAGAAAATGTTGAAAACCAGTTTGGCCCAAACCTATCATTCTCAACGTTTCTCTATTTATTTGATTTTTGATTTAATAGACGATTCTACTTATCATTCTCTATATTTCTCTCAGTGCAATTTTATCCAGTAATCCATCCTTTGACAATATTTGATTTAAATGATTTTACTTTTATTATAATTATGTGACTATTTTATTACAAATTTTAATGTTTAAACTATTTAATTTGATTACCATATTTTTTCAATGTGGTTGTAAACATATTTTGAATTCCAATAAATAAGCATGTACAAAGTAGTAATAATATAACAAATGTAAATACAAATATTAAATTTGGAAAGCCAAAATCCGAAGCTCTGATTAATTGATTTCAAGTATATAAACTATTCGAAAAATTCATAATTGTGCCCGTAAAAAATAAGTGGAAGCACATGTTATTGATCTGATAGACCAGACAGGTTAAAAGTAAATATATACCTGCCCTACAATAGAGGATCAAATTGGCTTGTATTCACTACACAGCAACATTGATATATTAAGGGGGAACAAAACACAAACAAAAAAGAAAACTCAAAATTTAATATAAAATTAATTTGATTTAATTTTGATATATTTATCTTTTGGTTTGTATAATAAATAATTTTGACAAAGACTTTCGTTAGTTATCTCTATAGGAAGCAGAAATCGGAAGAGTAAAACTCAACACAAGTCAACAACTCCAATCCCACAAATATGAACAGTCACCCACTAACCCAGCATGTCTGGTCCCTACCACTGATTAAATAATAAAATTCCAATTTCGGTTTTGGCCCATATCTTAATTTTGTTTAACCTTTTTACCATCACTTAATAACAAAATTCACTTTATGCAGTTTTTTATTGCCAGTCATTGATTTAACTTGTCTCATATTTGTTTAAACTAACTTTTTTTTTCTACAAATTTTATTCTAACTCATAAATTACTTATTAAATGGCAATTTTCAAATTTTTGTCTCAGATGCCATTTTGATTGTTTTAATAATCATTTGTTTTTTTATTATAAATTAAAAAATTATAAATATCAATTAAATAATTAAGTTACTTAGTTTTGATTATCAGTGATACACATTTTTTATTTTAATGTGCTGTCAAAATAATAAAGATAATAGTTTAATACAAACTTTAGAAGAAATGGAATTTGAGAAAAGCGTATGGTCAGCAGCAGTTAATGGGGATTTTGAGAAAATAAAACAATTCTCTAAAATGAAACTAAATCAACCTGATAAATATGGATTTACAGCTTTGGTAGTTTTTGTTATTCATTCTTTAAATTTTTTATTTAGCATTATGCATCTCATAATGGTCATCTAGATATATGCAAATATTTGGTGGACAATTTTGCGAATGTAAATGCTGTTACCAAGTCAAATCTATCAACTCCTTTGCATAGAGCTTCATATAAAGGAAATATAGATATAATCAAGTTGCTTATTGAGAAGGGTGCCAATTTTATGCAGAAAGATGCAGATGGAAAAACTAGTTTAGACAAAGTAAATTCAAAATAATATCATTCTATATCATGTTAAATTTCAGGCAATTGAAAATAATCAAGTTGACGCTGTTAATATTTTAAGATCGTTTTTCAAATAAATGTGATGGATTTAAAGTAGTGTAGAAAACTTCAAATATATTTCAATTAATGTCTTAAATTATAAAGTCAATATTTATCTTTAAAATAAAATTTTCTATCAGTGGCATGCTACTGATATTCATAAACATTTTATTTTTATAATTCGGCTGGAACCAAAACTGAAATTAGGAAAGTTATTTGAAATGTAATTAGAAATGGAAAATTCCGAGAAATGAAAGTCTTCAAATAATCTAAAGTTGTGAGTGCTTATATAATAAAGAAGTATAAATAAGATTTCATAAAACTGTTCAATAACTTTGCTGAATGAATATTATTTAAACATAGCGAATGCTATTTTTGGGATTTGCAATCAATTTGTTGGTTTGTGCCTGGAGCTTGGTATGTGGGTTTTAAGATTCTTGTCTTTTGAAAGTTTCTGATGATTATTGTCGTGAACATACTTAAGATGAGCGTTATGACGAGAGCAATACTTTGTATCGTTATAGAGACTGTTGCGCCGAGCTTTGGAACTTTGTTGCATAAGTTGAACATTTTAAATAATTTTCTCGATATTTGAAAATATTTAATTTATTTCCAAATTCTGTTTTTTTATTTTCTTAGGCTTCTATTGATCTTTTTGTTCCATTGAAGTGTCCATGATTTTCTCTTCTGTCTACTATTTATTTTAGTTCATTTAATATTTCGTTCTCTTTCGTTGTTTCAATTGTTATCTCCTGATCGCATTTGGGACTTTTGGCGTGGCTAGAGTTTCCACTTGTTGCTATTGCGGTTTTTTAATTAATTCTCATCCTGTAATTTTTCTCACAGTTAACCTGTTTAGTATACCTCCTTGGAGTGGCGTTACTCCAATTTCAATATCATCGTCTATCAATCTCCTTTCATGTTGTAAGTGAAAGGTTAGTTCATACGGTATTCTCTTTTTTTACCTGTTTTATTTTGGCTGTTACATAAAATTGTTTCCGTCGTTTTGTAATCTGAATTATTTTCTAATAATTTCGCCAATTTGTTCTGAATACCATACGTATAATCGACTATATTTCTCGATTGCTTTTACTAATTTTCACAAGTTTAAAATTCTTTGGTACGATTCGACTATCCACTTTAATAATTCTTTTGCGGTTCGTCGTTTGTTTTTAGCACCTGACTCTAATATTTCTATTAGTTATTAGTTATTTTTGTGCTTCTAATAATAACGCTGCTTCGTCATCGCTCTCATTGTCGGGATCTGTGAGTATATGTCTCGAATCTGGTACTCGTTTCCTCAACATACATATTCTTGGTTGATTTTCTGGTACGTTTAATCTTGATTCATTTTTTTCTGTCTTTACTTCTACATTGATCTGGATGGTATTATCGTTTACAAATATTGATTGCTCCTTTCCGATATATCGTTTGCATATAATCTTAAATGATCCGGATGCAATATTGTCTAATGTTTTCAGTTTTTTTTAACATATACTTGGATCGGGTCGCATAGTTTCTTTAAGTTGCCCTAAACTACATTTTCGTGATTCCTTTGTTGCAATCACTTTTCTGTTAATGGGCACTGTTTTTCGTCGTCATAGTCCTTTTTACAGATAATGAATTACACTAATATATGATTTCCTTTTCATATTCCGTCTCCGTTCGGATATACTCAGCTTCATTTTATACTCACCTATTCCTGGGCTCGTTATTCGTGTGATTTTGCCCTAATTCACTGATTTCATCCTTTCCGCACAATTTTCAAAGTGAATGAGGCTAACCTTTCTGATTCCTCGCCTTGTCCAGGCTGTAATACGTCTTGGAACTTCTTTGATAATATATCTTGATAAAAATCTTTTGGTTCCTTGTCTACTCACACTGCTGGTATTTTATCTAGTACACTATCTGTCCATTTTGGCTCTATTTTCTGTTGCTCCCAACCCCATCGAGCTTCGTTTTCGATCCATACCTTTGTTGGAGTTATTCAAAATATCAACAAATTATCAAATTAAAATTTGAAAAACGGGTCAGATGCAAATGAGATGATGGGAAAGATCATAACGAGAACGGATTCATCAGAATGTGTCCAAAAAGTGTCGAAATACAAGAAAAAGTGCAAAAACAGAAAATCGTTAATTAATTAATTAAAGAAAACCCAAGACAACATGAATTAATGGGAAAACGGGGAAAGATTACCGCAATTTATTATTTCTCAAATAAGAATAAATAAAAATATTGCGAGGCAAATCTTTTCAAAAAGAGACGATCTAGTTGAAATACTATTAATCAAGGCGATTGTTTTGTTGCCAAGACAATTCGGAGCCGGACAATTGGGCGAGGATAACATGGGAGCAATGTGGTGCAAGGGAGAAGGGCAATTATAATTTAAAATAATAACTTTATATCATATTTTGAACGACTTAATAATTTAAATAAAAATTAATATTTTAATAAAAGAAAATGTCCTATTATAATTTTAATCCATCAAATTGATATTGTGGCTGCATCATCTCAAATACTCGATTGATGCTCGATTTTTATAATCTAACACAACAGTGAGCAGCCGAGGATCGAGATCTATATATTTCTTCTTCAGAGGAGGAGGATCTTCACCAGCAAGCAGACACTCGACGATTAGTTAGTTGTTGTTCTGTTCTTTCTGAAGTTTCACTACTAACATCATCACAGTTGGATGTGCAATTTGAACTAAGCGTGCAAATGCACTGTGCCATCCTTCTGCTGCGTTGTTAGTACAATGAGTGTTGTCACGAACAGCTTAGTAGCAATCCCAGATATCCGAATGAAAAAGACCGCCAGCTCTTCATTGTTGTCATCGTCTTCCAAGGAATGTATCCTCGAAGTAGTTGAGAAGTTGATATACTTCTGGAAACGAATAGTTTGGAATGTAGGTTAGAGCGACTAGCATCCGGATGTTCATCGCACATTGACCACTTTCCTGATTTTTCCGTCTTTTCCGCATGCAGTTTGATGGTTGCTCGAACTCCAGCCTTTTCCAATTGACCAGCATATTGGGTGTGAATGTTGACATGGCGGTTGGATCATCACTCCGTTTGAAATATGGCAACAACCTTTGCAGGAACGATCACAGCATCTCCATATCTCATTCTCTTCAGTTTTTCATTCTATGTTTTAAAGATAACCATCGTAAGCCAGCGTTGTTTTTCTTTTCTCAGATTCCAAAAATTCTATAGTCATATCTATGCCAATATATACTATATTCTTTAAATATCAAAAACATATTAACTGATTCATAGTCAAACATTTTAATAAACAATATATTTAACTAAATAGAATACTATAATATACTGAACTAAATATTTTCTTTGTCTCAATTGTATTATCTAGATTTATTATTTACTGCAGTGTTTTCCAAACTTTTTTGAGCCACGGCACACTTGGCTGAATTAAAAATTTTCGCGGCACACCTAAATTTATTTTTTGCTTTATTTGCAATTTTTTATTGCACTTTTACTAATCTTTTAATAAGAAATGAAAAACTTATTTACTTGAAATAAATTTAATGTAAAAAATTTTAAATTTAGAAAAATTAGTGAATGACAGACGGCACACAGTTTGGACAACACTGTTGTAAACAAATTAATTTCGCACTTAATTGACTGATTAACATTTAAATTTGAAAGAACTGTTAAAATATCCACAATTCAATTTCCTTTTATTAAGTTGTTTGGAAAAACATGGTTTTTTGACTTTTGACACTGATTTACTGGGATAGTATTGAGATGTAAGAAAATAATTCGTTGAAAAGCTGAATTTGGTTCATCGTTGGTGTTGATTTCGTAGAAAAGAAAGTTTATCAGCTTGATCGTTAAATAAAATAATATACTTAGTGATAAAGTAATAATATTCAGTCACAGCTGACCGTGTCTCTCTAAATTTTATAAAGATAGATTAGACAACAAATATAATACATGCGATTTAGAAAAATAAATTAAAAATTTTTACACCGATTTGTCCGGTTTCTTTGCACCGAATATACGTCGAGTGTTGTTTATCTAATTGTTTTTACAGAAATTTTTACAGTTTTTCCGTGATGTTAGTTTACAATCTTTATCATGTAATGCTTCGATATGTAGTTTGTCATCCATTAGCCAGTGATTATAGATTTCTAGTATCCAATCCATTTTGCTCTCATTTTCCATTGAAATCTCTTAACCTTTTGATCGGTTTTGATCATATTTTTGATTCTACCGGATGGTTCATCCATTGCAATTATATTGATTGTTGCTCCATCTTTCCAGATTTATAGTTCGATTTTCTTTTTCTAACATATGCCGGTTGTACATTATTATCATATCTTCTAGCGTGCCTTCGTCGCTATTGCCTTGAACATTTTAGATGATCTCCTGCTTTATTATTCACACTAGTTTGTCTATTGGACAAACAGGATCAACTTCTAATATTTGCTTTTTTCATTTGGTAACTTTATTTCTATTAACTCTTTCTTGCATCCCGCTCTATCGCATTCTCCATGTCGCGATATCAACTCGGTTGCTCGTATTTTTTCGAATCTCATGATTTCGGTGTCCCATAGAATTCAGAATTATTTTATTAACTTTGGCCATCTTATTCTCAATCTATTAATGTATTTTCTCACTTGGTTAATGGCAGGATGAGGTGGTTCTTTTTCGTGATCGTTTTGCTTCGATTGCAGCGTGAAGGCGCTCCAGTTGAGCCAGATAGACGTCGCTGTTAATGTTGAACTGCCGCTTGCCATTTTTGTCCGGAATACGCCACGTTAACCTTGATCATTGTCATTCCACCAATAGCAAATGTCGTTTTAAATGATTTCCCCATGAATGATTCCGCTTCTGCCCCACCATACACACCAAATAGCCTTCTAACAGTGGACAACTTTTGTCGATTACTTCTGGATAAACAAACAGCGACAGGCAAACCTTTCTTTTGAGGTTTTTGAAGAGTAGCCATGATTCATCACCTATAACGAGATTCTTCAGAAACGGAGCTTGCTTTTTTCGTTGCAGTTAATCAGTAAAAATGCGTAGACGTTCAGCTTTGCTGTTGTCGGTGAGTTCGTGGAGGACCCATCCAGGCAATTTGCAATTTCCACACTTTTTCTAGATTTTTGAGACCACAGACGATCGTCAGACTGGTTTATATCAAAGTGATCAGCTAGCATTCGTGTTGTCATACTTTCATCTTCTTCCAATGCCTCTAGATAAAGCCTGGTCGTTGAACTCCGATGGTCGTCCTCTTCCTTCTTCACCTGCAAGGTTTGTGTCGCCCGTTTTGAACCATCTTTCAACATGGCTTTTGTTGATTGTTCCCTCGCCGAAAGCTTCGTTGAGATTGCGAAATGACTGACGGCTTCCAATATTTCTCGAAGTAGTAGAGCATAATGTGGCAAATATGAAGATGATTTTCGATACGCATTTCTTTTCCTAAAATAGAAAATCGTTTTCATGAAAAAATAATAAACAAATACACCTTTTTCAACAAAATGATAATTATGCATCAACCTAATATTAACTGTTGGGTTTGCTGAAAGTATTAGAAATTGCGATATTTATTAACTTATTATTAAGGCATGCGATACTTATTACATAAGAACTATCCATTTAAATTCTATCAAATGGTGACTCTGCTTAGATAATGAGGAACTGACAGTATCGAAATCATTATAATAGGTAACTTAGATTTTAGAGAGTGACAATTCTGTTTATATAATAGATAACTTAATAAATCGAATCATGATAACATATAAAACATACTGAGGCATGGAACAACAACTGAGGATTAATTCATCTCAACTGGTCTTGACTAGTGAGGACGAGTTGAGAACCCACACTGAAAAACCGGGAATCAGCAACTAGCCGTCACGGCCAAGACCATTACTTAAGGCAATATAAAATAAGCCCTTCTAAAGGAATCTAAAAAGAAAAAAGAAAAATTCAAATCAACATTTTTCATACATTATACGAATACAAACATTAAAACAGCATTAATTAAAATCTAATATATAAAGATGAAAGTTTGTTTGTTTGTTTGTTTTCTATAGAATTCACCACCGTTGGACCTAGGGTTCTGAAATTTTGCATGTGACCCTCATTTGACTTGGGACAGGTTATAGGCTATGTTTCACACCCATGTGACCACCCCTAGGGTACCTTTAGTCGGTTTTTTGTCTGTCCGGTCAACAATTTACCATATAAATAATAATTTATTATATGCCTGCTATTTGCAGTTGAAAGTAATATAATTTAGTCAAACGTTTTCAAAGCAAATTTCAAATATGGAGAATTTGAATTTTATTTGATTAGTGAATCAGTTTGCAATTGGAAAAATATTGCCAGTTATTTTTCAATTTAAATTGGAGTGCGTTTTTGATTTTACAAATTGAAATTTATTTTGAAAGCTTTTCTTATTGTGAATTAAACATGGAATCGCAGCTGTTATAAAATTAATACTGGAACGTCCCCAATATTAGAACACGAAACATATCAATATGCGAGTATATCATCAACGGTCTGTGGTATTCAACCCTTTAAGCTTCGGAAATTTTATTCGTGCATTGATAACCTTACATGGAAGTGGAATAACAAGTGCAATTCTGATCATGAACAATGTTTCATTCCACAAGCATGCCAGTTGTGAGGAGTTAAAATTAAAATACTAAATTAAATTAGTTCATGATTAAAATTTGTAAAGTTTTAATTGAAACTTAAATTATTTTAAGATATTAAAATTGAAATGATAATTGAAATTTTAAAATAAAATAATTTTTAATAAAATGGAAATTCAAGTATGAATGCGATGGTATGTTGATATTTGGTTGAAATTAAAATTTAGAAAATGTCCCAAGAATATTTGTTTATATAATCAGATTTAATGAAATATAATTTTGGATTTAATAGTCTTAGTAATTTATTTTGATGACCGAAGAATTAAATGTTATAGCTTCTAACATGGCGACCATTCCAACGGATCTGCTTATTGGAAGATTACTTCCAGAAAAATTCCACAGAGGAGATGACCTCGAATTATTTATCAAAGAATGTCAGAGGTTCTTTGAAATAACGAAGACACCAGTGAAGACCCAAATGGTACTAGTTATTACACTTCTGGACAGGACTTTGATTGAAGAATATGAAACCGCAGAAGGTAAAACCGTTGAACAGAAATTAAGAGCAGCTTTTCATCGACCAACGTCATTGATTGATGACTTAAGAGAAGCCTTGAACTACGAGCAAGGTAACGAATCAGCGGAAATATTTATAGAGAAAATATCAAAAATGACTAAAAAATTGGCCTCACACACTTGGAATGAGGAAGAAATTCAGAAATGTTTATTGACACATTGTGTAAGAGATAAAGAAGTCAGGAAAGAAATCGAAATGAAAGATCTCAAAACGGCGGAACAAATTAAAGAAACTATAAAGAAGATAGAAAAAGTTAACAAGGTTATTGAACAAGTAAACACGGTGAGATCAATACGACCTACAACTGGGGGAAGAACTTATAGAGATGTAGTACAAGTTGGAGCCACGAAGAGAGAAATCAACGAATGGAAACCAGAGACAAGAGTTAAAGTGATAGAATGCTGGACGTGTCAAAACCGGGACACAGTAGCAGAGAATGTAATATAAAAAGAAGATTTCAATGTTATGCATGTGGTGTTGAAGGTCACATACGAAGAGAATGCCCAACAATCAAATGTCATAGATGCAATGCACGAGGACACAAAGAAAGAGAGTGCTACACAAATATGGAAAGACGAAATCAAGGAAGAGATCGAGACCAAAGGAAGATGTCAGGAGGAAGAATTCAAAGAAATACCTATCAACAAAGGGAAGATATGTATCAATCAAGGAACGTACATCAAAGACAATGGGGAAACCAACAATATAACAGAAAAGATATTGCAGCTATCGAGTCTGATGATGAGATGATGAATACAAAACAGTCAAGCCAGCCAGACGAGTATAACAGGGAGAATGACCCAAACGAGCACGCTCCGTCAAACGGGACATTGATCGGAGCAATTTACTAAGTAATATTGATTTCAACCAAAGAATGAATGCTAACGGTATGTGTAATTTAAGTATGTATGATGATTGTATGATTGATAAAGATTGTAGTGTTTTTGAACGTGATATTAATAATAATAGTAGTGTAGAAATTAAAAAGTCGAATGATAAGGAAATTCAGAAAAAATTTAAAGAGGAGTGTAAAGTAAATGAATTAGTAAAACACGAGGAAAGAACTATAGAGAAAATTTACAAATTCCTCAAGAAAAATGGAGACGTGTGTATTAATGAAATTGTAGAAGATACTAGAGAGCAGAATATTTTGTCAGTAGAAGAACAAAAAAGTCCAGTAATAACATATAATATAATGCAAGGTAGACCGAGTACAACACTGGATATTCAAGGGCGGAAAGTAGATTGTTTATTGGATACAGGAGCGCGAATTAATGTGATGGCTAAATCTGTAATTGATCGATTAGAAAATATCGAAATATTAGAAACAAGGGAATCGCTAAGATGTGCAAACAACAGTAGATTAGAAACTATGGGTAAAATAAACATCAATGTTAAAATGGGCAGTATTGAAAGAAATGTAACATTCATTATAGTAAAGAATTTAATACCAGAAATTATTGGAGGAGTAGAACTACAAAGGTTATTTGGTATAGAATTGAAATGTATACTAGAAGAACATGGAAAACGTAGTGATTTCATTTGCGAAATAGAAGCTAGATTTGGGCGGATTATAACAGATGAAGAAAGATTACGTCATGCCATCGACGTTTTAAAAGTTACCGGAAATAAGAGACTGCTAGAAATATTTCAGGCAAACAAGAATGTTTTTATGGCAGATAAATGGGACATTGGGTGTACCAATCTGATAAAACATAAGATCATCACGAAAGGAGAGCCAATAATGATTAAACCGATACGTCAGCCAATAAATTTGGAAAACAAGATTGAGGAAGCAATAAAAAATCTAGAAAACAACGGAATAATTAGGAAGTGTAATTCACCGTGGAACACACCTTTAGTTTGTGTATGGAAGAAAGAGAAAAAAGACATCAGGCTTTGTCTAGACTTCAGACAATTAAACAAGATAACAGAAAGACAAGCATTTCCAATGCCAAATGTAGATGAAATTTTAGACATCCTACACGGATCCAGATATTTTAGCTCAATCGACTTGGGAAATGCTTATTACCAAGTGAAGTTAGATAAAGAATCTCAAGAGAAAACAGCATTCTCAACAAAAGAAGGACAGTTCTGTTTTAACAGGATGCCGTTCGGTATTGCAGCGGCACCAGGAACATTTCAAGAATTAATGACGAAAGTATTGAAAGATTTGTGGAAAGATGGAGTGATGGTATATTTAGACGACATCCTAATATTCACAAAGACAGAAGAAGACCATTATAACATATTTGGAAAAGTTCTAGGGAAGATCGCAACAGCAGGACTAAGATTGAACCCCGAAAAATGTCAAATATTTAGAAAAGAAGTGAAGTTTCTGGGACACATAATAAATAAAGACGGCATACAAACAGATAATACTAAGATAGAAGCAATACAATCATTTCAAAAACCAAAATGTGTGAAGAATCTGAGGAGCTTTCTGGGTATCTGTAACTATTATCGACGGTTCATAAAAGACTATGCAAAGAAGGCAAGAGCACTAGAAAGCATATGCGGAAAAAACAATGAGAAAATAAGATGGACAGAGATGTGTGAAAAGGCTTTCAGGGAAATGAAAGAAGCATTGATAACCGCCCCAGTATTGGTATTTCCAGATTTCAGAAAAGAATTTATATTAGACACAGACGCGAGCTTCGATACTATTGGAGCAGTTCTTTCGCAAAAGGATGAAAAAGGACATGAACATGTCATTGCATATGGTTCACATGCGATGAGCAGCCACGAAAAAGGATACTGCATTACCAGAAAAGAATTATTGGCAATATACTATTTTTGTAAACATTTCAACCATTACTTATATGGTAAGAGATTCGTACTGAGAACGGACCATAAAGCTATTACGTTTATGGTAACAACGAAGAAACCAATAACTGCTCAATTCCAGACATGGATCAACTATTTAAGCAGCCTGGATATTAAAATGGAATACAGGAAAGGAACAAGCCATACAAACGCGGATATGCTATCCAGGAAAACATGCGGAACATGTGTACAGTGTATGATGGAACACGAAGACGCAAAAACCGGCAAAATTAAAACCAGAATATTAACAGTAACAGCAGAAGGCGGATATAACAAGTGGCAAAATGACAATATGGAGGTCCAAGAAATAAAAAATAAGTTAGAAAATAAAGATTGTAAGTTCATAATGGAAAACAACACGGTACTAACTAAGCAAGGTAAAATATGGATACCGTCAGATAATAGACAGAGGATGATAAAAGAAGTACACGTATTGCTGTGCCATGCAGGTGCACAGAAAGTAACAAAATATATCCAGAATAACTGCGACATGGAAAATTTAGCAACGGAAGTAAAAAAGGTAATTGAGAACTGCGAAAGATGTCAGAAAATGAAAACGATAACAACCAAGACAAAGGAGGAAACTCAAACAATAAAGAGTACAGAACCATTCGAGAAGATATATATGGATATATGTGAGCCATTGAAAGAAACGTTCAACAAAAAGAAATATATTTGCGGAATCATTGACCACTATAGTAAATACATCTCATTAACGGCCATAAACAAGCAAGACGAAAAAACAATTAGTGAGACGTTATTAAATAAATGGATATTAAAGTTTGGAGCTCCAAAAGAACTTTATGTAGATTGTGGGAAGAACTTTGAAGCAAGAAGTATAAAAGAACTAGCAAAGGCAGCTGGCATTGAATTAATTTTCTCAAGCCCATATCACCATAACACGAATGGTATTATTGAAAGACAATTCAGAACAATCAGAGAGTATATTAACGCGTCACTGAATGAAGGAGGAAGGAAAAACTGGGCTGATATAGTGCCAGAAATAGAATATACGTTAAATGCAACAGTTCAAAAAACAACGGGAGTAAGCCCAGCAGAGATTATATTTGGGAGGAAAATCGACAGAATGAAATGGTACTCGAATAAAGAAATAAATAGAGAAGATATGGAAAAGAGAATAGAGGATAAAACACTAAAACCAAAAATAAGCAAAACAGTGAGAGATTTTGAAATGGAAGATGTGGTCTTGATCAAACAAGAAATTCGAAATAAAGACGATGCAAGGTGGGAAGGGCCGTACAAAGTGATAAAGAAAATACATGAACGGAGCTACTTACTTAAAGATCAAAATGGGAAGATGGTAGTCAGAAATGTTAAGAAGATCAAACATTTTAAAAAAGGGGGATGTGAGGAGTTAAAATTAAAATACTAAATTAAATTAGTTCATGATTAAAATTTGTAAAGTTTTAATTGAAACTTAAATTATTTTAAGATATTAAAATTGAAATGATAATTGAAATTTTAAAATAAAATAATTTTTAATAAAATTGAAATTCAAGTATGAATGCGATGGTATGTTGATATTTGGTTGAAATTAAAATTTAGAAAATGTCCCAAGAATATTTGTTTATATAATCAGATTTAATGAAATATAATTTTGGATTTAATAGTCTTAGTAATTTATTTTGATGACCGAAGAATTAAATGTTATAGCTTCTAACACCAGTATAAGAGACGAGATTCGGAGTAGCGGGTTTGAGTTTGAATTCCTGCCACCATATTCATTATTTCTTAATCTCTTTGAGAATGTTTTTAGCAAATGGAAAGAGTATGTAAAAAGGCGCGATCTTACAAATGAAGTCGATCTAATGCGAATTGAAAGGGTAGAATTCACATTTAAGTTAAAACGGAACATTGCTAATAAACATTTAAATTTTATTTATCAAATTACATAAATTTTTATATATTTAAATTAATAAATTAAAATAAGTTTAAAATATGAAAATAAATGAAAATGTATTAAATATTAAAATAAATTAAACCAGCATTTGAAATCAGCATCAAAATTAAAATAAAAGCCTCGAAGATATTTGTTTGAATATTACGAAAAAAGCGCAGTTTGTGAATAAAATTAATTTTAGTGAAGCAATTTTATTTGGTAATTTTATTAATTGATTTTATGGCTATTGAAAATGAATTTGATGTTGTTGCGCTAACATGGCGACCACGCCAACAAATCTATTGATTAGCAGGTTGCTACCAGAAACATTCCACGGAGACGACGACCTGGAAGAATTCATCAATGAATGCCAAAAATATTTTAATATTAACAAAGCATCTATCAAGATGCAGATGATTCTTGTTACAACCATTATACGATGAACTGAATGCTATACAAATCTAGAAAGATTTAAGCCGAAGAAATAATGCAGCACATCTAAATAAAGGGGCCGATTTCAACAGAACAATCAGTATAACAGAAAAGAGGTACCAGCAATTGAAAATCAAGATGCAAACTATAAACTGAATTATTCAAGTGAAGCCGAAGAGAAATACGACGAAACGCAATACCCAAACGAGGAAGTTCCATGACAGGAGGCGATAACAGGAGCCATTTATTAAGTAATTTTGATTTTGATGAAAATGCTGGTTTTAAAATAATGTAAATAATTTTTATAATGTAAATAATTTTTATAATGTAAATAATTTGAATAGTGTAGAAAATTTTAATTTTTTTAATATGTTTAATATGTTTAAAACTAATTTTAATGTTTATAAAAGTAGCAGTATAGATCATAGAAATAAAAACAGCAAAATTATGTGTAGCGATGAAAGAACAGGAGAAAAAAATATATAGTTTCCTAAAAAATTCATTTGAAATGTATATTAATAAATTTCCGATAGTATATAGAACAAAGTGGAACAAAATATATTTACAAAAGACGAATGGAAAGGACCTCGTATTACTTATCATAAAATGCAAGGTAGACCAAGTATAACAATTGAAATTCAGGTTCGTGGAATAGAGTGTCTGTTAGATACAGGAGCACGAATTAATGTAATGTCTAAAGCAGTACTGGATAAATTTGGCAAAGTCGAGATAATAAAAACAGATGAAATGCTAAGGTGTGCAAATGACAGTAAATTGGAGACTATAGGAAAAGTTCAAATTGAGGTAAGTAAGCCCAGCTGAAATTATTTTTGGTAGGAAAATTGATAGATCAAAATGGAATAATGATAGTAGAATCAACAGGAACGATATCGCATTGAAAATTGAAAGTAAAATACGAAACAACAACTCCAATATTTCCAATACCATTTTTTACTGTTGGAGACAAAGTGGTAATAAAACGATAAATACGAAAAAAGGATCAAGATAGATATGAAGGACCATACACGGAAACAAAACGAATACACGATCGTAGTTACATGCTGAGAGATAAAAGTGAGAAGTCTTTAACCAGGAATATTGAAAAGATTACAGAATTTAAAGAAGGGGGATGAAAGGGTAGAATTCACGTTTAAGTTAAAACGGAACATTGCCAATAAACATTTAAATTGTATTTATCAGATTACATAAATTTTTATATAAATATTAAAATTAATAAATTAAAATAAGTTTAAAATATGAAAATAAATGAAAATATATTAAATATTAAAATAAATTAAACCAGCATTTGAAATCAGCATCAAAATTAAAATAAAAGCCTCGAAGATATTTGTTTGAATATTACGAAAAAAGTTCGTGAATAAAATTAATTTTAGTGAAGTAATTTTATTTGGTAATTTTATTAATTGATTTTATGGATATTGAAAATGAATTTGATGTTTTTGCGGATAACACGAATAATTAAAAATGGAAGTGCTTTGATTACAATAAAGGATTGCGTAGGATACACGAGGAATATGTTGTGATATATCAACAAATTTTGTATTTGTAAATGTCAAACATGGATGAAACGATTGGTTAATTATCGGTTGAGTTTTCTCGCGTTTGTGTGCGTTGTCAGCGTTTTTTTTTGGTTTTTGATTTCTGTGCGCACACAGACGCGACCAACTGTCGAATTATTATTTGAGTTTTTTCGGATTTTGCTGTAATTTATGGAAAGGTTTTGATTTTGTTAAAATTTTAAAGAGTGGTGGTGAAGTTTGAATTTGTGATTCGTTTTAATAAAATTGATATTCTGATGTTTTGGGAATTTAATGGCTTCAATTAATACAGATAATTACTATGATCATAAATGCAACAGGGACGTTCACACATCTCAGGATGGTAAATGTGTGACGTACAATGATAGATTTATTGAAAGATTTGAATCTGATAACTCAATGGAAAGTGATGATGATGCCTTGAATGTTTTTCATCTTATTCGTCATATTCCTGGTGGAAGAACTACAAACGAAACTGATGGTTCCTTTTTTATTACTCCGAGAGATCCTGATAACAGAAATAGTGTTTGTGACCAACTAATATCAAATTTATTTGGTGGATTTATTTGGTGCCACTGGAATTTAGATCCGATTCGTCAGATTACATATTTTCAGATCAATGTTTCGACAATTTTGTAAAAAGTATTATGAATCAATTTGAACAGAGTGGTCCTGATGAAGTGGTCCGGGCAAATGAAAATACAAGTCAAGAAAATCACCGCAGCTAATGATACAGGTTCCATTTGTCTGTCAGATTATGAGGTGGCCGATGAAGTGTCTGAATTGCCCTGTCAGCATAGATACCCTGTTCAGTGTCGAGAATCGTGGATGATTAAACAACGATGTCAAACACGACGAAAAAATGCCAAATTGGCCTGGGAAACCTTGTAAATACATCTAGAAATTTCAATTGAAAAGATCAATTAGATAGAAAAACTAAGACGAGCAAAATTAATCAGTAGAGAGAGATACACAAACTCAGACTCAAGCAAATTTAGTCTCAAAAATTAAATTAGAAGTGTTGGTGAAAATCAATTAGAAACAAAATTGAGCAGAACTCACAATCACTATATTTTGAAAATATTCGTACAACAGAGATCTTATTGATTATATTCATTTGGAATTTTGATATTGGTAATTTCAATTACCTATTAGGAACATTTTGGGTTTAAACCAATTTAAAATTTGGAATCGAGGAAGTTTTCATAGAAAATAGTGTTGATATTTGTGGCCCTTAGCAGATTCAGAAATCCATTTGGTAAATATTTAGATTTTATTTAAATTAATTAAATTCAAAAGGGTCACGGCGTCAGCATACGTTTTTGTAGCTGTCTCGCTTCATTTACAACAAAAGTATTAACCAATTTTCTGGGTTGATAATATCGCGGTTAAATTTTGGTAACACCCTCGTCTTTTTTTGTCACCTATATCTGGTTGTTGGTGCATTTAGGGCCAGCCTTGATTCGTAGAAATACTCTTTAGGGCGGTTTGAATAACCGTTATCTATTCTTTAGCAAGCAACCAGTGTTTATTTGTAAAAAGTAAATAAGTTTTGTAAAACATCTGTTTTGAAATAAATATTTAAAAACATTCGTTATTTATTTTATATTACGTACACGCGTATATTTTAATTGGAGTCAGAACAAATAAACTGTGTTATTTTAAAATAATTCACCAACCTAACACTACCTATTTGGTAACCCGGTACTGGTATGGGTTACTAATAAATTCAAATTAGCGAATGACGTTTTCCTCACAGTATGCTACTTAAAGTTTGTTATTTAACCCTTTAAGTGCAGAATTAAATTTCATAAAAAGTCAGGAAATGTGTCAATTATCTGTCAAAAAAAAGTTAAATATATATTTGTGATTTGAAAATTTAGAACACGTGCAGAACAACCAAATCATGACCGGCCCTAGGTATGAGGGGCCCAAGGCAGCAAACGATGAGTGGGGCCCATTCCCGAGGCATCAGACGAGAAGGAAACCCATGCAAAAAATTGCATTTCTACATATATTTAAATAATGGGAAATAGAAAATTAAATTACTTAAATTTTTATTCTATAACAGCGTTGACACATCAATAATTACAGCTTTATACATTTAACTGAAGATCATAAAACTCAAAAAAAAAATTAATAATTAAAATGTTTTGTTTTGGCATGCAAATTGACAGTTCATATATAACTCTACATTATAAACTATATACACTAGCGTTGGTTTGGTTGTATCTTCTACTTCCACCCTGTTTTACAACTTACTGTTATATGGATTAAATTAATATTTAATTCATATATTGTAATTTAAAAGTTTTTATTGTAAAGAATTTAAAATTAACATAATCTTAAATTGTTTCAATAATACTTATTTATTGGAATATATATTTTGAACTATTTCTTATCTTATAATTTTATAGATATATAACATGGCGTCATGAGCAAAAAAGGAATACTTACAAGAATTTCTATTTAATGAAAGACTCTCAAAGTTGGAAGTAACGAAAAGATTGAAGAAAACATTTGAAGAAAGTACAAGATTTTGTAAAGCAGTTCCGGGAACATAATTTAGTAACAGCAGACGAAGAAAAGGAGGTTTTCCTAAAATACTTCGAAGAAGATGTAATAAAGGAAATAGATTGCATGGCAGAGAAAGATGCAGAAAAGTCGATAGAGTGGTACACCGATAAGATTACGAAATTAATGAGTGAAAAAAAGTCGAAAACTTCGGTTATAGTCGACATATTAAATGATACAATACAAGAAAGAAACGAAAGTACCGTTGATTTTGTCAAAAGAATACGATTATGATGTATGGCGTACGACGGTGACAAGGAAAGAATGATGACTCAAGCTTTTATCGAAGGGTTACGGCATAATTTATTTTTAATTGGACCTATATTAACGAGTCATGTTTATGACATTATGCCTAATATATTTCCACATATTTATATAGGACTCAAAAGCATGAAGGAATAAGGAATTATTATTGATACAGCAAATGACTGAATTGAATAACAAGGGATTAAGATTCCATTTTTATCTAAGACAATTCCTGCTTCATCTTTAAACGAATGACAACCGTACTGAGGGAGTCGGAGTGCGGTTGTGAGGAGAGAGGAGGCTCAGCAAGATTATTATTATTATAGAGTTATTTTATCGAATAACATAGAAATTAGCAATGTTGGTGAATATTTCATCAAAGATATGGTAGTTAATGATCGTAGAGAGAAAATTGATGATTTTAATGAGATTTGGAGAAAGATCGCATATGGGTATATATTAGTAATGGGTATTGGTAATGGGTATATATTAGTATATATGTGCATGTTAGAGGGAGGTTCGAAAACTCTTCATGCAGGAACCGGCTTGGGATATGTAGAAAAATGGAACGATTTTATTAATGAATCAAATGTCACAGTGAATAAACTCACGAAGGATGAAAAAATAAATGACAAGAAGTCAATAGAAGCAATTTAGACAAAATTAAAGAGGGATTGTGTTCAGATATTAATGAGTATGATAAGCTTGAGGTGATGAAAACACTATAAAGTAATGAAGATATTTTCAGTAAATACAAGATGGACATCGGAAAATATGATGAAATGAAACATTACATTGATACCGGAAATGCAAGACCAATAGTGTTTAAGCCACGAAAGGTTCCGATAGGATTAGAAGAAGAGGTTGATCATATGGTAAAAGATTTATTAGATGCAGGTATAATTAAACCAAGATCATCACCATGTAACTTTCCTATAGTGGTGGTAAAAAAGAAAAATGGGGATATAAGAATGTGTGTCGATTATCGAGCAAAGACGGCTAGACCGATTTTCCCAATACCGGTGGCAGAGGAGTTATTTATCTAGTATCTAGATGGAGTTACGCTAGATTTATCTAGTGGATATTATCAAGTACCAATTGACGAGAAGGATATACAGAAAACGGCTTTTAGTACAAAGTTTGGGCAATTTGAGTTCTAAAGAATGCCTTTCGGACTTTGTTCAGCTCCTGCTACATTTCAATAACTCATGAACATGGTTCTAAGGAAAGAAAATTGGACTAACGGAGTCGTGTATTTGGATGACGTGTTGATTTTTGGAAGAACTATAGAAGAACATAATGAACGACTTGATAAAGTCCAAGCGCATCAGAGAATCTGGACTTAAATTATCGCCAAATGAGGGTGTATTATTAAAGACAAAGGTTAGTTAACTAGGTCATATCACAAATAAGGAAGGTGTTAAAACAGATCCAGCGAAAATCAAAAGTATCAGTTCATGGGAAATTCCAGCATGTAAAAAAGAATTGCAGTCGTTCTTGGGATTTTGCAATTACTACAGGCGTTTTATTAAAAATTATAGAGACTTCAGAGAAATTGAGTGCGATGCTAAAAAATGAAAGCAGTTTCCAGTGGAATGACAGGAAAGCAGCGTTCAATGAGCTAAATAGGTTATTGTCCTCTCCGCCATTGTTGGCATTACCAAGCTAGAAAGGTCAATATATTTTAGACACTAATTCATCGCATAATAGCATTGGAGTATATCAGGATGATAAATATACAATAAATATACAAAATGTACAATATAAATATCAGGATGATAAATATGTATTGGTAGTACCAAGAACGGAAAGAGATTCCATTATTAGGCAGTTTCATTCCTGTTTAGGGCATACAGGTATTGAAAAGACAATTTTATTGGCCAACCATGGATAAAGAGATACGGGAAGTTATTATAACCTGTAAGGAATGCTTGCATAATAAGAACTTAAATGTACGAGTTAAAGCACCTTTACAAAACATTGGGGGTGCAAGACCTTTCCAAATTATTGGAATCGACATAACAGGATCCTTTAAAGCAACAACGGGGGGTTATAGATATATACTTGGAATTATCGATTATTTCTCGAAGTATATAAGTTTAATACCAATGGCAACGACTGAAGCACTGAAGATTGCGCAAGAACTATAAAGAAACTGGATATCAAAATTCGGTGTCCCAGATAGAATACACTCGGATTGTGGAAGTAACTTTCAATCACAATTTTTACTCAAATACTGTCAAGTTTTGGGTATTCAAAAAACCTTCACTTCACCATATTATCCTCAAAATGATGGTCTGGTGGATAGATTGTTTGGAACGGCTAAAAGTATGATTAGCGCGGTGTTGCAAAAAGGGAAGATGAGGGATTGGATCATGATTCTACTAACCATAGAATTTAAGCTAAGAACCACTAAACAGAAAACTACAAAGCATTCCCCATACGAGATTGTATTCGGAAAGAAATCAAGACTTCCAATCGCACCGACACGAGTACTAGGAGAGAAAGTTACAAATTATGATGACTATGTAGAACAACTACAGACAGGTATACAGACAATTCAAGAGAAACTTAGACGTATTACTGAAAAAAGTATGAAGGAAACTGCAGAAAGGTATAATTTAAATCGATGGAATAAGGAAGCACGGATTGGAGACCTAGTTAGAAACGAAGACAGAAAAGGTTTTGAAAGATAATTCTTAGGCCCATTTGTTATTCAGGAAATAATAAACAAATGGACATTTATACTATATAGTGATAAATTAAGGAAGACAATAAGAAGAAACTTCAATAAAATAAAGTAATCAAGGACATAGGAAAAAAAATCGAGATAGAGAGTATTACAAAGAAAACCAATATCTGATCAAGAAAATCGAGCGTAAAAACAAAAGAGAAAAAGATTTATCCAAAGAGACAAGAAATCCAAACCCACAATACCGTTTCGATTGTCGGTGAGGGGGATGTTATAAAGGATTAAATTAATATTTAATTCATATATTGTAATTTAAAAGTTTTTATTGTAAATAATTTAAAATTAAGATAATTTTAAATTGTTTCAATATTACTTATTTATTGGAATATATATTTTGAACTATTTCTTATCTTACAAGTAAATCTTGCTTACAAAAAGCAAATCTTGCGAGCTTTGGCGGCTGCAAAATCTGTAATAAGTTCATTATTGTCAAGATTCTTAGCAACATCATTCTCAATTGACAAAATAGCTAAATTACTGAGCCGATTTTGAATCATTGTTGATCGCATATAGGTTTTAATAAGTTTAAGTTTCGAAAAGCTTCTTTCTCCAGAACCAACAGTGACAGTAGTAGTTAGAAGTATTCGAAGTGCAATGTGTGTGTTAGGAAAGTCACTATAACGCTTGCTTACTAACAGAAACTGCAAAATCTTTGTTGTAGGTGGCTTCAGGAATTATGGAACTCAATGATTGCAACTCTTTTAGCAAGCATGAAACCATCAAGATCTTTACTTTTGCATGCTGTGAGCCTTTTCTCCAGATTCATACTGCAATTCAGTAGATCATTATTTTGTAATTGATGAAATTTATAAAGAAATTTATAAAGAGTTATGATGCATTCGTAGTTGTTCAAATCGACTGTTCTTCGACATGATTGCAACATCAACAATCTGGCTAAAAAAAATCAGTGCGAAACTTTTCTTGTGAATTTCCAAATCCTTCATCTTCTATCCTTCATATGTAAATTGTTTTTTTCTTTTTTGCACTCTCGTCTCTTTAAAAATGGGTTCAAATTCTAAGTCCTTGGCAATTTCTTTTGCAATTGCTATTGCTGTTTCAAAACCGCTATCTCTGTAATATTTCAACCATTTGCCACTATGTCCCATGATGTCAATTGCAGTTGGTAGATCGACAGAAATCTTTTGTAATTCTTGGCTGATGTAATTAAACTGGAACAATATGTCATACCGAAAAACAATTGAAACCATGAAATTGAAGTTCTTAAGTTGTTTGCACAATAACTCTGCATCACTTCGATCTTTTGGATCACAACTTTGCTCTGCACAACTTCGAAAAATGCATCATAGATTTCGCCTGCTAGATTTTCGCACTGCCTTTACACTTTTTACAGGGCTTTCCAATCTCTTCACAAACTGGTTTTACTGAAATATTTCGAACATACTTGGAAAAGATAGCCCATCGTTTTGTTAAAGCAGAAAGTAAAACATTGATTTGTTGAATTATACCAAAAAACGTCATTGCATCAGGACAAGTTTTTGCCATATCACATAGCAGAAAGTTGTATCTGTGACAGGTACAAGGGGTAAAAATGCTCAAAGCGCGTGGCCCAAAGCGGTTGCCTTGTCCGCCTTGCCATGAACCAAGTTAACATAATACATTTAGTATATATTAAAAAAATCCTTTTCCCAAAGGGTGGTGAAAAGTAGAAATATATATTTATTCAATAGTATTCGGATTTAACCGCATCTCGCATCTAAAGAGTTAAGTGAAAAATGTCACATTAACGAATTTTCACATTTTTAATATAATAAAAATATTGATATATGAAAATAATGTATTTTTAAAACTTTTTTAAAATAAACCAATAACAATGAACTTATATTATTACCAGAAGAGAAATAACAGCAAAGGTCTTTAATTTACTACTTTCTTATTCTTGATGTAATTTTGGATATTTCATTAATGAATTAGTCATTATTCTTCTAATTAACTCATGCCACAATAGATTTTGTTCTTCTTTAGATTTTGCAAGAACAGCTCTATTTTCTAATGCGCGCCTTGAAAGGTAAGGCAACACTTCTTCGACTGGCCCATAAGGCATATATTTATAAACGGAAAATCCTAAACTACCTAAAATATGGAAATTATTAATCATTACTGTTAAATACCATTATAAATCTATTATTAAAATTAATTTAGTAAATTTAATTATCCGTTACAATGGTGTTCAAAAAAAATCTATTAAGTGTACATAGTTGTAAATAAATTACACTATTTAAGATCTATTAATCTGATACCAAGCGTGCTTTGACTAATAGAAATAACGAATTACAAATAATTTTTTATCGATTAGCAGTTACAATTTTTTCTTCGCTTTACTGATTACAAATGCGCAGAATTATAATGAATTTAGATTTAATGATAATTACGAAACCTTGAGAGAAATACAATTATTCAATAAAAATTAAATTCATAAAAATTAAATTCGGACTTCCGATTCAGTTTTCAATCTTTTGACAATTGATTTAATTATATAACAACTTTTATCTTTCAATTTTAATTCTTTAATTTATATTAAATTCAGAAAAGTAACATCGGTTAACAATTTCGCCTAATTTCCTTTAGATTTCTTCTAATTGTTTTGTCCAATAGATCTTAAATCTTTTCTCGTCTTACTTTTTACTTTGAAAATTCGACATTTTCTATTAAAAAACTACTGAACGCAGAATGTTAGTCATAAAAACTTCATAAGCCTAAGTAGCAGTGTCAAATCACGAAACCTATTGAAATAAATGAAGAACTTTAACAAATGAAGGATGATTTCATTATTTTGGTGTTTTTATTGATTTTAATTGGACTTGTTTTATTTTGTGCCTTTGTGTATTACGGCAAACAATATTAATGGTGATTTCATTTGGACCTATATTAACGAGTCATGTTTATGACATTATGCCTAATATATTTCCACATATTTATATAGGACTCAAAAGCATGAAGGAATAAGGAATTATTATTGATACAGCAAATGACTGAATTGAATAACAAGGGATTAAGATTCCATTCATTAAAAAATAAGTGTTTTTATTGATTTTAATTGGACTTGTTTTATTTTGTGCCTTTGTGTATTACGGCAAACAATATTAATGGTGATTTCATTTTATTTTTGATGATTTTATTGTGTACGCATACAAATAACAACGGCGAAAATATTTTACTGCCTCAAATAAAAATAAAATAATAGTTTTTATTAACATCCCTAAGAAGCCAAATAAAATATTAATATCTAATTACAGTCCCCAGGAGCAAGGACAATAATTTTATGATTTTTCGATAGTTCTAAAAAATATATATTGACGCATTTAAAGTGCTGTCAACCGTTATATACCATGAAACAAGTTATAGAGCTAAAGTTATTAAATAAAAACACAAAGCGCTTTATTTTGGCGACAGTGAGAATACTGTCAATAATAATAATAATATTGGGCAATAACCAGAAAATAACTTGGTTGTTTAACTTAACTGATAAAACAACGCGGGAGAAAGGCAAAAAATTTAAACAAATGAGGAGAACCAACGAAAAGCCAAGGAAAAAAAATTAGAATAAAATAAAGAGGAAATAAAATGATTAGCAAATTAAAAACATAAGAAAATCAAAAATTGAAATTGAAAAAAAAATTATAAAATTTTAAATTATAAAAATTTACATTTTTCAATTTATGAATGCTTACCTAAAGTAAAACTTATATGATCACACATTCCAAGTAGCTGACCAAAGCATAGAAGTTTTTCATTTGGTAATATGGAGTATTCGTGAAGTCTAATAGAAGATTAAATTAATCATAATTAATTATGCCATGAAAAATATTGAAGTTATAAAAATAAATTTTGTAAACTACGTACAATAAATTTTGCATGATTGATAGTGTAGTAAATTGAATTTTTCCGTTTTATTTTAGTATTTATTTATTCACATAAGTAATTAGAAGAACTACAGGGAGATTGAGATATCAAACACATAGCTTTCTGATTGGTTGAAAAAAGGCATGACTAATTCGAATCTTTATGGGTCAGTAAGCATTGTTATATGTGATGATGTGTAAGATGAGTCAATGCCAAACGTTTTTGTGCGTTTTTGGCCCTATCAAAGAACTTTATGAACTTTATTGCTTAATTTTTATTTTGACTTTTATAGAAAAATATTTTTAAAAATAGTTTAAAATATTTGAAAGAATATTTGAACATTTTAATCCAACTTTGGAGTGTCAAATCCTTCAAAATGTCAAAAATTATTAAACTAATCACAATAATCACAATTATAAATGCTCAAATAAAACCACAAAATTTCAGAAAAATAATTTTTTTTAATATTATCTCTTGCGGATTTTTTAAGTCGAAATATTTAAATAAAATCTATTTTCATATTAAAAAAGCTACTGACTTCTGACATAAATTATCTTTTACTTGATTTCAAAATAAATTGATTAATAGCAATACCATCAATAAATGTAAATATATACGATTTTCTACTTTAAAATTAATTTTTCACCTTCAAATTGGGAATAAAAAATTTCAAAAATAGGAATGGACATTTTGAAATTGGGAATAAACAAATTTCTCAAATATCTCAAATTTTTGGAACTCTTACATTATTTTCAATTTTGCTGCTTCATATATTTTGTTTTCGAATTTTTAGATGTCACAGTAAGTACTTAAGTAATAATCAAAAATACAATATTATTTATAAGTAATCTAAAAATTAAATTACCTAATTAATAATTATCGTGAATAATTTGATGCGTATGTGTATGTTATTGTATGTCTGAAACATTTCTCATATTTCATGTTCATTATTATATAATAGTATATGATCCTAAAGAGATAAATACTTGAACTTTTATGTGATACAATAGATTTTAGAATTTACCAGACTTTGAATTATTTAAAATGGATACCACATATATCTGGAATATTTGAATTGATGAAGATTATTTCTCAACCAAAAATGTACTTAAAAAAAGATCTTGAATTTATCATGTCAATAAAAAACTATTTTGATATGATCAAACTAGTTGAATAGTAAGGAAATGTCGTTGTTCGAGAATAGGCGAGAGAAGCAGGAAGAAATATGATGAAACTACATTCGAAAACAATTTGGGATAAAAATTAAGAAAGTCCTTTGAAGTACAAACAAATCTAGCGGAAGATTTACAAGTCAATTCGATTGTCGATGAGAAAAATGTTGAGTGTAATGAGGCACAAAATTACAAGCAGTAAATTAACAGAATTGGTATTAAAATATTGTTTGGATTGTGAAGACTGAAAAGAAATTCAGCGTTACGAAATTACAGATTACTTAATTAAAGCAAAACTACAAAGAAGAAAGGAAAGTTGACAAAGAAACAGAACAAAGAGGTTTAGCGCCAACTAAATACATTAAATGTATTTTGGAAAAGGTGGAAGAATCGAAACTCATTGAAAATGTAATTGCAATGAATAAAGGAGCTATGTGGTTCATAATAATTACCACCCAATGAAGACCTTTGTATAAGGATAATATTTTACAAAACAGAAAAAATGAAATTTTCAATGTTATGGCTGCAAAGAAAAATATTATATCAAATGTTTCGGTCAATCTTTGTGTTGTGGTGCCTGCTACACCCGTTTACAATGAATAAACGCATCTATAATACAGGTTAGTATATACAACCAATTATAGATGACGCATCATTTGTGATTAAATAGTTAATTTGTAAGTTTATTTATTTTAGTCATTTTGGAAATGGCTTTCAAGTAATTATTTTAAGGTTTAAATACAAATTTTGTCATTTTTGACAAAAATATATTTTTAATGAAATGTCACTATGAAAATTATCAAAACCGAAAAATGTCAAAAGTGACATTTTATTTACGAATTTTTACTAAAAATGTCACTTTTAAATTTAATACTTCTAGTAGAATTTAATGTCAGAATTTAAATAGATTACCAATAAAAATCAATATTATTTATTAAATGTATAAATGTCATTTTATTTCGATAATTTAAAAACATTTGAAAAAGTTACAGATGAATAAAAGTTAGCCAAAAATAAATATAGAAAAGCCATAACAGAAAATGAGTCACGTTCTGGCACACCAGTTCGGATTTCCCGATCAAACAAAAAGATTTTAGAGTTGAAATGCGTTTCACACGTTGAGTGTGAGCAGTACCCTTGCGACTAATACCCATAGGGACACAAAATATCTTGTCGGATAAACTCTTACTATATATAATAATAATAATAATAATAATAATAATAATATTAATAATAAGGATTAAATACATTTTTTGTCAAAACTGACAAAAAATGTATTTAACCCTTTTTTTAATTGAAAGTAAACTTTAAGGCTTGGATTTTGATACATATAACTTTTACATTATTATTATGACTATTTCTCAACATTTTCTATTTAAAATTATTTATTATTAATTTTCACAAGATTTTTAGATATTTATTAATAAAATCTTTGATTGTTTTTTCGTTGTTTCGTTATTTCGAAACTGAATTTTTCGGACATAACTAAAAAACAAGAAACCCTTGAAAACCTCAAAACACGGTTTTTGCAAAATGGATACCCAAAGGAGTTCGTAAAAAATACTTTGATTGAATACAACTCTAATAGGCATAAGGAACATGTCAATAAGCCAGTAATATACCTACACTTTCCATTTTTAAACGAAATTCCATTTTGTACAGAGCTTACATTCACAATATGGAGTTGCCAGTACATATTCGCCCAATATTTACCACCGCCGTACCTTTGAAATCACAGCTTCGTAAGTCTTAAAAATCTCTAACATCAGACCTATTTCATCGAGATTGTATATGCCAATCCTCCACCAAATGTCTTTGTTTCTCAAAAAATATTGTATATCAAATCACTTGCATAAGATGCGAAGCATCGTACATAGGCGAAACACATAGAACGTTCCAAACAGGACTCAACGAACACATAAAAAACAAAACTAGCAATTATCACGAACACTGGGAAAAGTAAACAAATCAACACCACCCATACACGAAACAAAATGCAAAATATTACTAGACGCGTTCAAAAATACATTACAAAGATTAGCCGCAGAAATGAAGTGGACAAAAATAATTGAAGGGTTCACCTACATGAAGATAATTATAGAAAAAGGTCTATGGGACTCTGAACACTATTGTCTGTGGTCTCAAGAAGTTTATTTTATAATCTATATATTAATAATATTCATTTTCAGATAATTAAATCCACGTTTACTCTATAGATAGAAGCCAATGGCGGATGGAGTGCACTCAATCAACTCACCCGAAATGCTAGGGAATTCGACCAGCCGAAAACCAAGTTTAAAAACTAAATTAAAATTGCAACAGTGTTGCCATATTGTACATTATTTGAAGATTTTTAAATAAAAATTTATATTGTTATGTTTTATATCAAATATTAAATTAAAAATAAATAAATAAATTTTTAAATTTATTATTTAACACATTCACAATCATCATCTCCACATTTCATAATATTTTCAACGACATGATCTATAGTTTAGATTCTATAATATCCGTAAAATCGATACATACATGTTCGTTATCATTCATTATATTCCCCGTAAATTGTTCTATAAGTTCATAGATTTCCTCATCAATTTCTTGGGTTTTTTCTCCATCAGTTTCTTGAGTGACTTCCTGATCAGTTTCATCAAATCCTGAATCTGCACTCTCAATTATCCAGCCTATATTTAATGCTATATAAGGAATGACAAGTATCGTAATTGGACGTGTCAAATAAATTATCGTGGATCATTGCAGGTAAAAGAACCTCAAGTTTGCAGTTAATAACTTCCAAGAAAAGAGTCCGTATCACCTGCAACGATATTAATTTTACATCTAAACTCATTGCGATATCTTTCTAAATCTTTATATTGTAATTCATACATTCTAAGTTTAGATAGATCAAGCACAGACTGTCCAATAACTTGGTCCATCTAAACATATAGAATCTGGATTTAACAAAGCGGCAATTAAATTATCGTCGATTTTAATGGATTTTTTAAACGAAGGTTTTGAAGTATATTTAACTAATTTACCTCGGTAGTACAAAGACGAAGATACATTCTTCTCTTTAAATTTTCTACAGTTTTACCATATAAACTGTTATTTAATAATTTAGATCCGTCGATATAGTTACTGTAATAATAATTTAAACTGTAATAATTTATTTTCAAGGAATGTGTCGTTCCTAACTGATTTCTTTTACACAATACTTCATGTTTGTCCAGCGTTACAAGCAAAACAAAATTTGATCGTGTTCAAACCTGCAAGTTGCGGTGTGTAGTTTTACAGAAGAAAAACGATCTTACTGTTTGGAACGCGAAAATGTTTTGATTTGAATTGAATGGGGTTTTTATGATGACCGTATGTAGACAGTTTTAGTGGTTAAAGGGTTAAATAAAAATTAAAATTTTTAAATTATAATAATACTTTTAAATTAAGTAAATTAAAGTAAAAATTTTAAAATTACAATATTAATTTATTGTCAGATATTTTGAAAAACTATCAACAATGAGAATCGACAATATGAGATGCAAATTTTTTTGAAATAATTTTCAATGATAAATTTAAATGGATTTTTTATGAAATAATAATAAGAGATATATTTCAAAAAAAAAGTAATTAAAGGCTATATTTGGTAAATTAAATGCTAAAATTTTAAATTAAGTAAATTAAAGGATGCAATTTAAAATTAAGTAATAAATTTTGAAAGATGATGAGAATTAGTAGTAATAATTAAAGAAAATTATGACTAAGTTAATTAGATTTAAAGAATAATTACCTTTCCATTTAACACTAGTGTTAATTCTAACCATTTTAGAATAATATTTTTTATCAAAGTTCATATCTTGATTTAGTTAATTTTAAATGAATGTAATGACAAATTCCAGCGTGTTGTCTTTAATTTTAATAAATTAATTTGAAAGATTATTAGATAAATTTTGATGTCTAAGGTATTCATTAGTAATTTTTTTTAGAGTTGATGGTTTTTGTGAATTTTTATTATTTTCGTGAATTTCATGTGGATTGAATGAATATTTAAAAATTTAAAGTTAGTTCTAAGATAAATTTAATTAATTTCTTGATAATTGGATGCATTTTTATTGATTGGTTTTTTAATTTTAAATAAAAATTATTTTTAATGACAGTTAGGTTAATAATCAAGTGATAGGATATGACTTTGTAATGTAATTGAATTTGACTAAATAATTTTTTCATATATTTTCTAAGAATTTCATGTTGATTGATTAAAAATTTAAAGTTTTAATGATGATTTTAATTGAATTTCTTGATAATTTGCTAAATTTTAAATAAAAATTAATTTTTTTTAATGACTGTTAGGTTAATAATCAAGTAATAGGTTTAATTTTTGATGACTTTGTAATGCATTTGACTAGATAATTTTTTCAATAATTTTCTAAGAATATTTCCATTTACACATTGATGAACTTTAAAAAAACATACTTTATCAAGGACTTCAAATTTACTTGAAAATTATTGTAAGATATACTGAAATTTGTGATTTATCGTTATTATTATGATCAATCAATATATATCATCTCTAGTTAGGTATTTGATGGGTGAAATATTTGTAGGAAATAATGAGTTTATTATGTCTTTGTTACATAAGTCGACTTTAGCGTCAAAATTTGTTTTTAAAATATATTTAAATTTTAAAATACCGCAACGTAATATATTTATTGTTTTCCTACCCTTCCTTGATTTTGATTGGTTAGAATTTGTTCCTGTTTATTATCTTCAGTCTATAAACAATAATCTATCATTAGTCACATTTAATAAATAGTTAACCTTTAAAAATGAATTCTTTAATAGAAAACGTTATGAATGTCAGAGAAAAAATTCAGAAATTTGGTAAATTTTAATTTATTGATTGATTAATTTATTAATTAATTTAGATAATATTAATGAAGACAATTTGAAATCGAAGATTAAAGGAAATTTGAAAAGAAAAAGTAAACCTAATTTTTAATTTATTGATTTAATTAATTAATAATTTAGGTAATACGAATAAAGAGAAAAATTATGTGAATATGTCAATAAATCGAAATGAAAATTTATAATGTAAGTATTGATTACTTTTTATACTTTAAAGGAAATTTAATATAATTTTTTATTTAAGTAAATGTTAATATTTTTAATTCAGTAAATTTTTATTTTTTAGTAAATAAAATTTGTAAAATAAATTTTGTAAATATTTCTTGTAATAAAAAATAATAATTTGCAAATTTTTGGGTAAACATTTATTAAAATATTTCATTTAAATTATAATATTTATTTTATGGGTATACTTTACCCAAAATATTGTTCGGCGAAAAGATCATAATAATAATTGCCATTCTATAATGGAAACAATAGATTAAAACCATTATTATTATTATTATTATTATTATTATTATTATTATTATTATTATTATTATTATTATTATTATTATTATTATTATTATTATTATTATTATTATTATTATTATTATTATTATTATTATTATATAAAGATAACTATAGTTTTAAACTACTTTGTTCAATTTTTACTATTTTCTTAAAAACTTATTAATTTCATAAGTAATTTTTTTTTAATACCGAATTAAGAGCAAAAAGTACAAATAGTTTAGACAAATATTATTACAAATTGTTAAATAACAGTTTATATGGTAAAACTGTAGAAAATTTAAAGAGAAGAATGAATCTTCGTCTTTGTACTACCGAGGTAAATTAGTTAAATATACTTCAAAACCTTCGTTTAAAAATCCATTAAAATCGACGATAATTTAATTGCCGCTTTGTTAAATCCAGATTCTATATGTTTAAATGGACCAAGTTACATTGGACAGTCTGTACTTGATCTATCTAAACTTAGAATGTAGGAATTACAATATAAAGATTTAGAAAGATATCGCAATGAGTTTAGATGAAAAATTAATATCGTTGCAGGTAATACGGACTCTTTTTTCCTGGAAGTTAATTACTGCAAACTTGAGGTTCTTTTACCTGCAATGATCCGCGATAATTTATTAGACACGTCCAATTACGATACTTGTCATTCCTTATATAGTGAGAACCTTGATTCAGTCATTGGAAAGTTCAAAGACGAGAATAAAGGTCTTAAATATAAGAAATGGGTTTTTCTTAGACCTAAGTGTTATGGTTTGTTGGGTAATGAGGAAACAAAAAAGGCTAAAGGTGTAAAATTGAAAGGTAGTGACATAAAACATCAGTCATACCTGGATTGTTATAACACAAATCAAATTTTTTCGATTCCTCAAACAAAAATAACTAGCAATTAACCATCAAATTTATACAATTAAAAATACTAAAATAGCTCTAACTAACGCAGATGACAAAAGGTGTGGAAAATACTAGTTTTGCATATGGCCATGTAAGATTAAGTCAATTAAATGTTGGAGAAGATGTTGGAGAAGTTGATGAAGAAGTTGATGGAGAAGATGTTGGAGAAGTTGATGAAGA
>CAUHTR010007938.1:76338-141597 GCA_959609185.1 Schmidtea polychroa
AAGTACCTACAACACCTACAACTACTAACAACTAAAAAAAAACAACTGACAATAGCTACAACATACCAAGTACATACAACCCACAACAACCAGCTACAACCTACAAAACTACTAACAACCGACAACAACCATCAACTAGCTACTAAGTACTATCAACCCACAACAACTACTAGATACTAACAATCAATTACAGATACCAAGTACCAACTACTAACAACCAGGTACTAAGCATTATCAACCAAGTACAAGATACCTAGTACTAAGCACTGTCAACTAGATACCAAACACTTACAACTAGATGACACGTGAAATTATGGTTAAATAGGTAAATTAATGTTTAATTTTTAAATTAACTAATCAATGATCTAAAATATTAAAGTTAAAGTCAATTTAGGATGAAAGATTTCTGGATTTTCAATATTAATTTTAGATGCAAATCTTCGTCAATTAATCACTGACCACATCAAATTATTAGTTAAATATGAAAATAATGGTTATAATTAGTGTTTAGTAAATTATGGCGTAAAATATTAAGTAATAAAGGATAAATAGGTAAAATTAAGGATAAGTAAATTAAAGTTAAAAATTTTAAATAAGTAAACTAAGGTTCAAATTTAAAATTAAGTAACCAATGTGTTCAAATTTTAAATTAAAGCTAAATAAGTAAATTAAAGTAATAATTTTTAAATAAGTAATGTAATAAGTAAATTAAACTAAGATTTTAAATTTATTATCAAAAGATTAAATAACCCCAACTTTTTTGAGAATGTAATTTTAATGAAATTTAAATGGAAATTTTTTTTTAATGTAAATTTTTCAAAGTAAATTGAAAATTTTAATGGAATAATAATAATAATAATAATAATAATAATAATAATTCAACCGTTCCCAACAATCGGTTACTAAATATTTTTAACTAGATGCTAACAAATACTTTCAACATGATACCACGTATTAACTAACTCTCAAACAATCAGATACTTACAACTAACTACTTACAATCACACTAAATATTACTTCATTGTATTTTATGAAATGTTTTAAATTAATTTTTTATCTATCTTCAAAAAATATGTTTAATTACAAACCAATAGAAAACCTTTTCAAATTAACAAAAATGTTGATTTTCATCAAAAAACCACAACTTAATCACTTTAAAACACTACGTGAAATTCAAAATAATTTAAATTACAATGAAAGACTAATGAATCTAATTTACAAAACATCTTCTTTTAATTGATAACTTATTATTGCAACGTAAAATCGCATTCAATAAATAACTTATTGTTGATCAGTTTTATTATATATACTCTGAGTTATCCGACAGGATGTTTTGACCCCCTAAGGGTACTGGTCGTAAGGGTACTGGTCGTAAGGGTACTGGTCGTAAGGGTACTGGTCGTAAGGGTACTGGTCGTAAGGGTACAGATCGTAAGGGTACTGGTCGTAAGGGTATTAGTCGTAAAGGTATTATTCGTAAGGGTATTAGTCGTAATGGTATTGGTAACACTCAACCACCACCTACCCATTAACTAGCTACCATGTACTAACAACCAGGTCTCAAACAACTAAATACTAACACTTACAATCAACTAACAACCACTATCAAAACCCGTCGAGAAATTAACAATGTCAACCTAACTAGATACTTACAATAAGATACCAAACGCTATCAGTCAAGTACTTACAACAAGTTACCAAGCACTATCAGCAAAATACTATCAACTAGATACCAAGTAACAACAATCAACTAACAACACATAAAAATAATAGCAATTAAATACACAAATATTCTTCATCACATACACTATCTTCTTATCAAATCTAAAAAGTCAATCAGATACCAACTACCAAGTACCAACTACTTACAACCAACAACTAACAAATAGATCTTTAAAAGCAAATACTCTTCGCCTGAAAAAATTGGATGAAAAATAAATTGAACTCAAGGCATCAATAACTAGGTAAAAAATGATTAAATTTTTGTAAAAATTTTAAATTTTCAAAATAATTATCATAAAAATGTAATTAATGGACAAGAAAGAATTCTAGTCATTAATCATCCAGTAAATTAAAAAAATACTGATCATTCAAGTTGAATCAACTAAGATAATAAATTAATAAAATTTTGAAATAAGATCTAATAAATAATGATTTAGATTGAATAAAGTAATTGAAATAAAATTAATTTTAATTATTTTTGTAAAAGTAATACATGTACTCAAATTGATTGACAGAATGCTCAAAATATTCAAAGAATTCAGTAGAAATTCTTACCATTATCAAAGTCGTCAATCTACAATAAAAATAATTATCATTAAATTCCAAGAGAGACTAGATAACTAATGATAACATCTAACAAACCAGTAAATTCATTTAAAGACTATATTTTTACCCTTAATTCATATTATTACAAATATTTTACTAAAATCATCTAAAAACATGAAATTTCCCTGAAATAACTCTATTATAAAGATTGGTATTTTAATGATAAATACTTGTTAAAGATCATATATTCACCTCAAACTAACAAGATTCCTTAAAATCCCTTAAATGGCTATATTTCAACCCTTAATTCATATTATTACATATATCATCTAAAAAGCATCAAATTTCCTTGAAATAACTCTATCCTTAAAGATTGATAATTTAATGATAAGTACCCGTAAAAGATCATATATTCCCGTCAGATAATAAGATTGTTTGAAATCCCCTTTAAATGACTATAATTCTAACTTTAATTCCTATTATCATACATATTTCACTATTGATAAAACCAGTTATAATTAAATTTTTGTTAATCACTGTACTCGAAATTAAAATAAATATAACTGACTAGATCCCATTGAAATATTAAATTTATCCATTCAATAAAATATTTCTTCAAATGGTCTTATTTATACCAATATTCAACCGATTTAATTACTAATTACAATTCAAATATCAATTTCTTCCAATAAAGATCAATTTTATTTAGTTGTTGTCGATGTTTTAAGTCCATATTTTTCAACTTTTGTCATTCTCCGCCTAAATAAAGATAAAAATATTAAAGTTGATATCAATCCCAATTATCTGTAAAGATTTCATGTCAAAACCAAGTAAATCGATCATTAACCCTACTTAATAAAACATAAGTCTAAATTAATATACAATGAATTAATCACAACCTAATAAAACGATATAATTATTATTGATTCATAACTAATGTATTTCAATTTCCTTAAAACATTGATATTTGCCAACATCTCCTTACAACGATATATTCCCATCTTAACCCATCCTTAATTAAATTAAATCGACTATATCCCCTTTAAAGATCATATATTCCCACCTTATCCGATCTCTCATTAAATCTAACCGACTATATCGCCTCAAAATATCATATATTCCCATCTTAACCCATTCTTCATAAATTCATCGACTATATCTCCCTTTACAATGATATATTCCCATCTTAACCGATCTCTCATTAAATCTAACCGACTATATCCCCTTAAAAGATCATATTTTCCATCTTAATCGATCTCTCATTAAATATTTCTACCTCTTTAAACATCTAACCAAATATATCCCTCAATTCTACCCACTTGAATCCTCTTTAATTCAGTCAATCCTCTTAAATCCTTAAAAAATTCTTCAAAAAAATATGAATTTTCATAAACACCAAATATTCTTCCATTGAAATAATTTAGAAGCTAAATAATAAGAGCCCACTAAAAGATCAAAATTCACTAAAATTTTCTACAAATATTTACCATCAAATACTGGAGATGATATATATTGGATTGATCATAATTCTTCATCGATTACAAATCATTTTCAAGCAATAACAGCAAACTAAATTTCAGTATATTCTACAATCATTTTCAAGTAAATTTAAAGTAACTGGTTTCTTATCTTATGTTTCTTAAGTTATCAATGTGTAAATATTCTTAGAAAATTATGAAAAAATTATTTAGTCAAATATATTACAAAGTTATCATCAAAAATTTATTCTATCACTTAATTATTAATCTAATTGTCAATGAAATTAATTTTTATTTAAAAACTATTCAATAAAATACAACTAATTATCAAGAAATTATTAAATTATCAATTAAATTTATCACCATTAAAACTTTTAATCAGTCAACATGAAATTCTTAGAAAATTATTCAATATCCTCATAAAAATTTATCCTATCACTTGATTATTGTACAAAACTTTATTATTAACCTCATTGAAAATAATTTTTTATTTAAAATAAAAAACAAGTCAATAAAAATACATCCAATTATCAAGAAATTAATTAAATTTATCTTAGAACTAACTTTAAATTATTAAATATTCTTTCAATCAACATGAAATTCACAAAAATGATAGAAATTCATAAAATGATAGAAAATTACAAAAAATGATGGAATCACAAAAAAACGATAAAAATTTACAAAATTATAGCAATCCGCAAAAATAATAGAAAATTACAAAAAATGATGGAATTCATAAAAATGATAGAAAATTTACTTGAATATTTACTAAACCATCAACTCTAAAAATTATCAATGAATGCCTTTAACAATTTGCCTAAATAATCATTCAAATAAAAGCATTAAAAGTACCCTTGCGACATGTTGAATGTGAGTAGTACCCTTGTGAGCAATACCCATAGGGGACAGAATATTTTGTCGGATAAACTCAGAGTATATATAATTAACTCATTCAAATTTATCATTGAATCAGTAAAATTATCATAAATTTCGATAAAAATTCTAAAGTGGTAAGCAATGTAAAATGAAATATTCTTTAAACTTGATAAAATTAACAATGAAGGTGTAAGAATCTTCATTAGAGTGAGGAAATTATTCATTACTCGATGATAAATTCAAATGGGTGAAAATAATTGGTAGAATAATTTATTAATGGGATAGATAAGAAAAAGGTTGATAAGAATGGAAATATATTAATTGAATTTATTTAAAATTATTTCATAAATTTAATAAAAAAAAACTTTTAAAACAAATATTTGTGGGGATGTTTTGGTGAATAATAAATCAAAAATCGGCGGAAATAATTAATTAAATATCGGAGTGGGGGGAGATATTATTGATTAAAAAAAAAAGGAAAATCAGGGGGATACAAATGATTAAATAGTGGAAAATCGGGAATATAAGTGATTAATTAATGGAAATTGAGAATCGGAGGAATATCAATGAGAAGGAATATAATTTAAACTAGTTTATACATAACAAGCCGCGACTAGTTTATTACATAACAAGCCGTGAATGGTATTTGATTACATTTTACCTAGTAATAATTTAAATTTAATATATTTTAAATTGTACATATTTGGAATATCATTAATCTTATGTTTATTCCAATAATAATTTTAAAGGTATATAATGATTAATAAATTAATATCTTGTTAACTTTACCAGAGAATTTAAAAAACTTTACTTAAAATTTAGTGAAGTATTTAATTTTGATTGTATTTTTTAAAAGAATATATTGATATTAACTTATTTTGATTGAAGTTTCATATTCAATATTATGATGTTTTTTTTTCTAAATTGAAATATTTTAGGTAAAATAGTAAATTTGATAATAATAGCTTCTATTACATTAATTAAAGGACTTTAAAAAGTCTAAGTCACTAAGTCACTAAAAAAGTCACTAAGTTTAAAAAGTCTTAGAACTGTTAATACCATTATTTACATTTACTTATAAAATTTTTATTTTAAATTAAAGTATTAAATTGATGATTTAATTTAGTTATATTGAATGAACATTTAATTTACTTTGATGAAAGGAGTAATATAATTCATATTATGATATTTGTTTTCGAAATATTAGTGTAGTGTTAGAATAGTAAATAATAATATAGAGCTATTATTACAAGTACTTATTAACAAAAAAACTTTTATTTTCAATTGTCTTATTCCATCAATAAGATAAAGTCTATATCTGGTAATAGATTAATTTCTGATTTACATTATTCGAGAATTTGAAAAATTATAAATTTAATTTTTAAAATTTAATTTTGATTGTATATTCTAAGACTTATATTTGAATATTAACTTATTTGAATGAAAAGGTTAATATATATATTATTATCTTTTATGATAATTGTTTTTGAAATACATAATGCCCAAATAAAACATTTTAGTAATAATTGCCATTATTTTAGAATTTTTTTTAGTCAAAATTTAAAAAAAAAATGACTATTCCATATTTCTTAATCAAATACCATTCACAGATTGTTATGTAATAAACTAGTCGCGGCTTGTTATGTAATAAACTAGTTTAAATTATATATCCTTCTCATTGATATTCCTCCGATTCTCAATATTCCATAATTAATCACTTATATTCCCGATTTTCCACTATTTAATCATTTGTATCCCCCTGATTTTCCATTTTTTTTTAATCAATAATATCTCCCCCCACTCCGATATTTAATTAATTATATTCCGCCGATTTTGATTAATTATTCACCTAAAACATCCCCACAAATATTGTTTAAAAGTTTTTTTTTTATTAAATTTATGAAATAATTTTAAATAAATTCAATTAATATATTTCCATTCTTATCAACCTTTTTCTTATCTATGCCCATTAATAAATTATTCTACCAATTATTTTCACCCATTTGAATTTATCATCGAGTAATGAATAATTCCTCACTCTAATGAAGATTCTTAACACCTTCATTGTTAATTTTATCAAAGTTTAAAGAATATTTCATTTTACATGCTTACCACTTTAGAATTTTATCGAAATTTATGATAATTTTACTGATTCAATGATAAATTTGAATGAGTTAATTAATATATACTCTGAGTTTATCCGACAAAATATTCTGTCCCCCTATGGGTATTGCTCAAAGGGTACTACTCACATTCAACATGTCGCAAGGGTACTTTTAATGCTTTTATTTGAATGATTATTTAGGCAAATTTGTTAAAGGCATTCATTGATAATTTTTAGAGTTGATGGTTTAGTAAATATTCAAGTAAATTTCTATCATTTTTATGAATTTCCATCATTTTTTGTAATTTTCTATTATTTGCGGATTGCTATAATTTTTGTAAATTTTTATCGTTTTTTTGTGGATTTCCATCATTTTTTGTAATTTTCTATCATTTTATGAATTTCTATCATTTTTGTGAATTTCATGTTGATTGAAAGAATATTAATAATTTAAAGTTAGTTCTAAGATAAATTTAATTAATTTCTTGATAATTGGATGTATTTTTATTGACTTGTTTTTTAATTTTAAATAAAAAATTATTTTCAATGAGGTTAATAATTAAAGTTTGTACAATAATCAAGTGATAGGATAAATTTTTATGAGGATATTGAATAATTTTCTAAGAATTTCATGTTGACTGATTAAAAGTTTTAATGGTGATAAATTTAATTGATAAATTTAATTAATTTCTTGATAATTGGATGTATTTTTATTGACTTGTTTTTAAATAAAAAATTATTTTCAATGACAATTAGATTAATAATTAAGTGATAGAATAAATTTTTGATGATAACTTTGTAATATATTTGACTAAATAATTTTTTCAATAATTTTCTAAGAATATTTACACATTGATGAACTTAAAGAAACATAAGATAAGAAACCAGTTAACTTTAAATTTACTTGAAAATGATTGTAGAATATACTGAAATTTAGTTTGCTGTTATTGCTTGAAAATGATTGGTTGAATCGATGAAGAATTATGATCAATCCAATATATATCATCTCCAGTATTTGATGGTAAATATTTGTAGAAAATTTTAGTGAATTTTGATCTTTTAGTGGGCTCTTATTATTTAGCTTCTAAATTATTTCAATGGAAGAATATTTGGTGTTTATGAAAATTCATATTTTTTTGAAGAATTTTTTAAGGATTTTAAGAGGATTGACTGAATTAAAGGAGGATTCAAGTGGGTAGAATTGAGGGATATATTTGGTTAGATGTTTAAAGAGGTAGAAATATTTAATGAGAGATCGATTAGATGATGGAAAATATGATCTTTTAAGGGGGATATAGTCGGTTAGATTTAATGAGAGATCGGTAAGATGGGAATATATCATTGTAAGGAGATATAGTCGATTGAATTTAATGAAGAATGGGTTAAGATGGGAATATATGATATTTGAGGCGATATAGTCGGTTAGATTAATGAGAGATCGGATAAGGTGGGAAATATGATCTTTTAAGGGGATATAGTCGATTTAATTTAATAAGGATGGGTTAAGATGGGAATATATCGTTGTAAGGGAGATGTTGGCAAAATATCAATGTTTTAAGGGAAATTGAAATACATTAGTTATGAATCAATAATAATTATATCGTTTTATTAGGTTGTGATTAATTCATTGTATATTAATTTAGACTTATGTTTATTAAGTAGGGTTAATGATCGATTTACTTGGTTTTGACAATGAAATCTTTACAGATAATTGGGATTGATATCAACTTTAAATTATTTTTATCTTTATTTAGGCGGAGAATGACAAAAGTTGAAAAATATGGACTTAAAACATCGACAACAACTAAATAAAATTGATCTTATTGGAAGAAATATATCGATTGATTTTAATAGTAATTAAATCGGTTGAATATTGGTAAAATAAGACCATTTGAAGAGAATATATTTTATTGAATGGATAAATTTAATATTTCAATGGGATCTAGTCAGTTATATTTATTTAAATCGAGTACAGTGATTAACAAAAATTTAATTATAACTGGTTTTATCAATAGTGAAATATGTATGATAATAGGAATTAAAGTTAGAATTATAGTCATTTAAAGGGATTTCAAACAATCTTATAAATCTGACGGGAATATATGATCTTTTACGGGTACTTATCATTAAATTATCAATCTTAAGGATAGAGTTATTTCAAGGAAATTGATGCTTTTTAGATGATATATGTAATATATGAATTAAGGGTTGAAATATAGCCATTTAAGGATTTTAAGGAATCTTGTTAGTTTGAGGTGAATATATGATCTTTAACAAGTATTTATCATTAAAATACCAATCTTTATAGATAGAGTTATTTCAGGGAAATTTCATGTTTTTAGATGATTTTAGTAAAATATTTGTAATAATATGAATTAAGGGTAAAAATATAGTCCTTTAAATGAATTTACTGGTTTGTTAGATGTTATCATTAGTTATCTAGTCTCTCTTGGAATTTAATGATAATTATTTTTATTGTAGATTGACGACTTTGATAATGGTAATGAATTTCTACTGAATTCTTTGAATATTTTGAGCATTCTGTCAATCAATTTGAGTACATGTATTACTTTTACAAAAATAATTAAAATTAATTTTATTTCAATTACTTTATTCAATCTAAATCAATTATTTATTAGATCTTATTTCAAAATTTTTATTATTTATTATCTTAGTTGATTCAACTTGAATGATCAGTATTTTTTAATTTACTGGATGATTAATGACTAGAATTCTTTCTTGTCCATTAATTACATTTTTATGATAATTATTTTGAAAATTTAAAATTTTTACAAAAATTTAATCAATTTTTTACTAGTTATTGATGCCTGAGTTCAATTTATTTTTCATCCAATATTTTCAGGCGAAGAGTATTTGCTTTTAAAGATCTATTGTTAGTTGTTGGTTGTAAGTAGTTGGTACTTGGTAGTTGGTATCTGATTGACTTTTTAGATTTTGATAAGAAGATAGTGTATGTGATGAAGAATATTTTGTATTTAATTGCTATTATTTTTATGTGTTGTTAGTTGATTGTTGTTACTTGGTATCTAGTTGATAGTATTTTGCTGATAGTGCTTGGTAACTTGTTGTAAGTACTTGACTGATAGCGTTTGGTATCTTATTGTAAGTATCTAGTTGTAGGTTGACATTTGTTAATTTCTCGACGGGTTTTGATAGTGGTTGTTAGTTGATTGTAAGTGTTTAGTATTTAGTTGTTTGAGACCTGGTTGTTAGTACATGGTAGCTAGTTATGGGTAGGTGGTGGTTGAGTGTTACCAATACCATTACGACTAATACCCTTACGAATAATACCTTTACGACTAATACCCTTACGACCAGTACCCTTACGATCTGTACCCTTACGACCAGTACCCTTACGACCAGTACCCTTACGACCAGTACCCTTACGACCAGTACCCTTACGACCAGTACCCTTAGGGGGTCAAAACATCCTGTCGGATAAACTCAGAGTATATATAATAAAACTGATCAACAATAAGTATTTATTGAATGCGATTTTACGTTGCAATAATAAGTTATCAATTAAAAGAAGAATGTTTTGTAAATTAGAATTCATTAGTCTTTCATTGTAATTTAAATTATTTTGAATTTCACGTAGTGTTTTAAAGTGATTAAGTTGTGGTTTTTTGATGAAAATCAACATTTTTGTTAAATTTGAAAAGGTTTTCTATTGATTGTAATTAAACATATTTTTGAAGATAGATAAAAAATTAATTTAAAAACATTTCATAAAATACAATGAAGAATATTTAGTTGATTGTAAGTAGTTAGTTGTAAGTATCTGATTGTTTGAGAGTTAGTTAATACGTGGTATCATGTTGAAAGTATTTGTTAGCATCTAGTTAAAAATATTTAGTAACCGATTGTTGGGAACTGTTGAATTATTATTATTATTATTATTATTATTATTATTATTCCATTAAAATTTTCATTTAACTTTGAAAAAATTTACATTTAAAAAAAAATTTCCATTTAAATTTTCATTAAAAATTACATTTCTCAAAAAAGTTGGTGGTTATTTAATCTTTTGATAATAAATTTAAAAATCTTAGTTTAATTTACTTATTACATTACTTATTTAAAAATTATTACTTTAATTTACTTATTTAGCTTTAATTTAAAATTTGAACCATTGGTTACTTAATTTTAAATTTTGAACCTTAGTTTACTTATTTAAAATTTTTAACTTTAATTTACTTATCCTTAATTTACCTATTTATCCTTTATTACTTAATATTTTACGCCATAATTTACTAAACAACTAATTATAACCATTATTTTCATATTTAACTAATAATTTGATGTGGTCAGTGATTAATTGACGAAGATTTGCATCTAAAATTAATATTGAAAATCCCAGAAATCTTTCATCCTAAATTGACTTTAACTTTAATATTTTAGATCATTGATTAGTTAATTTAAAAATTAAACATTAATTTACCTATTTAACCAATAATTTCACGTGGTCATCTAGTTGTAAGTGTTTGGTATCTAGTTGACAGTGCTTAGTACTAGGTATCTTGTACTTGGTTGATAATGCTTAGTACCTGGTTGTTAGTAGTTGGTACTTGGTATCTGGTAATTGATTGTTAGTATCTAGTAGTTGTTGTGGGTTGATAGTACTTAGTAGCTAGTTAATGGGTTGTTGTCGGTTGTTAGTAGTTGGTAGGTTGTAGCTGGTTGTTGTGGGTTGTATGTACTTGGTAGGTTGTAGCTAGTTGTCAGTTGTTTTTTTTTAGTTGTTAGTAGTTGGTAGGTGGTTGTAGGTACTTAGTAGTTGGTTGATGATGCTTAGTTGGTGGGTTGTTGTTGGTTGTTAGTACTTGGTAGGTGGTAGCTAGTTGTTAGTACTTGGTACCTAGTTGGTTGTTAGTAACTAGTTGTAGGTATCTGGTTGTTGGCGGTTGTTAGTACTTGGTATCTGGTACCTATTTGGTTGCTATCAGGTAACTAGTTGTTAGTAACTAGTTGTAGGTATCTGGTTGTTAGTAACTAGTTGTAAGTACTTGGTATCAGGTAACTGGTTGTTAGTAACTAGTTGTAGGTACTAAGTAGTTGGTAATTAAGGCTTAGTACCTGGTTGATGGTGGTTGTGAGTAGTTGGTATTTAGTTGTTAGCTGGTTGTTGTGGGCTGTGAGTAGTTGGTATCAGGTAACTGGTTGTTAGTAACTAGTTGTAGGTACTTGGTAGGTTGTAGTTAGTTGTTAGCTGGTTGTTGTCGGTTGTTAGTACTTGGTACCTAGTTGGTTGTTTGTTTTTGGTTGTTAGTACTTGTTAGATGGTTGTAGGTACTTAGTATCAGGTAACTAGTTGTTAGTAACTAGTTGTAGGTACTTGGTATCTGGTAATTGGTTGTAAGTATCTGGTTGTTTGAGAGTTATTTAGTACGTGGTATCATGTTGAAAGTATTTGGTAGCAGGTAACTGATTGTAAGTACTTGGTAGCAGGTTGTTAGTAACTAGTTGTAGGTATCTGATTGTTAATACATGTTCATAAGTTACTGGTTGTTGGTACTAAGTTGTTGGTTTGTTGTTGAATTATTATTAAAATTTGTCTTTGAAAAATATTTCATAGAAATTTTCATTAAAAATTATCTTAAAAATTTCCTTCTAAAATTATCATTGAAAAATATTTCATAAAAATTTCCATTAAAAATTAACTTAAAAAATTATTCCATAAAAATTTCTATTAAAAATTACTTAAAAAATTATTTCATAAAAATTTTCATTAAAAATTTCAATTCTCAAACACCTTCTATTATTTCAACTTTTTGTTAATAAATTTTAAAATCTTACTTTAATTTACTTATTACATTACTTATTTAAAATTATTACTTTAATTTACTTATTTAACTTTAATTTAAAATTTTTGACCATTGATTACTTAATTTTAAAATTTGGACCTTAATTAACTTTAATTTAATTTTTTAGAACCTTAATTTAGTTATTTGAGCCCATTCATTACTTTAATTTAAAAATTTGAACCATAATTTACTTTATTTCAAAAATTTGGACCATTATTTACTTTAATTAAAAATTTGAACCATAATTTACTGTAATTTAATTTTTAGGACCATAATTAACTGTAATTGAAAAATTTGGACCATAATTTACTGTAATTTAATTTTTAGACCCATAATTTACTGTAATTTAATATTTTAGAACCTAAATTTACTGTTATTGAAAAATTTGAACCATCATTTACTTTAATTCAAAAATCTTAGCCCATAATTTACTTTAATTCAATTTTTAGACCCATAATTTACTTTAATTTAAAAATTTGGACCATAATTTACTGTAATTCAATTTTAGACCCATAATTTACTTTAATTTAAAATTTGGACCATAATTTACTGTAATTGAATTTTTAGAACCATTATTTACTTTAATTTAAAAATTTGGACCATAATTTACTGTAATTCAATTTTTAGACCCATAATTTACTTTAATTTAAAAATTTGGACCATAATTTACTGTAATTCAATTTTTAGACCCATAATTTACTTTAATTTAAAATTTTGGACCATAATTTACTGTAATTCAATTTTTAGACCCATAATTTACTTTAATTTAAAAATTTGGACCATAATTTACTGTAATTCTAAATTTACTGTAATTCTAAATTTTTAGACCCATAATTTACAGTAATTTAATTTTTTAGACCCATAATTTACTGTAATTCAATTTTTAGACCCATTATTTACTTTATTTTAAAAATTTACCACGCTTTTTTAGTGTAGACCACCTTTTTCTCAGGACCAAGGAGACCCACCTAAATTGACCTAGAAAAATCCATGCTTTTTAGTGATAATTGGATTTTTGTATTGAAAATATCCTGAGACCTTAAATTACCACTCTTTTTTATTGAAGATCACCTTTTGCTATTGAAATTCTCAGGACCAAGGAGTCCCACCTGAATTGACCTAGAAAATTCCATGCTTTTTAGTGGTAGTCGGATTTTTGTATTGAAAATATCCTGAGACCTTAAATTGCCACTCTTTTTTTATTGAAGACTGTCTTTTTGTATTGAAAATCCCAGGACCATCGTTTTTGTATAGAAAAAATTTTTTTGTATTGAAAATCCCAGGACCATCGAGACCCCCTCACTATAGTCTGAAAAATTGCGTAATCAAAAGTTGCAGCAAAAAAAAAGTTGCAGCAAAAAAAAAGTTGCAGCAAAAAAAAAGTTGCAGCACCCCCCCCCCCCCGGGGGGGGGGGGGGGTCATTGCTGCAGTAAGCTACTATCTACCTACTATATAGCAATTATATCTTTCAAAATCATAAATTTCACTATATTTTACAATAATTTTCAAGTAGATTTCAAATATATCATCATGATAAAATTAGCTAGTTTCAACTTTAGATTTTCAATATTTAAAAGTTCATCAATATTCGTAGAAAATATATGAAAAAATTATTTAGTCAATATCATTCCAAAGTCAACATAAAAATTAAATAATAATCACTTGATTATTGTAAAAACTCTAATTATTAACCTAACTGTCATTAAAAATAATTTTTATTTAAAATTAAATTTAAAAACAAGTCAATAAAATATAGCAAATTATCAAGAAATTAATTAAATTTGTCTTAGAATTAACATTAAAACCTTAAATCTTTAAATATTCTTTCAATTACTCACAAAAGGGTTAGTAATAATGTTAGTAAAATCCCACTTACTCTAAAAAATACCAATGAAATTAATGCTAAATAATAACCAAAAATTTGCCTCATTAAAACACACCAGTACCTTTACGACCAGTACCCTTACGAGCAGTACCAATTGTGAACAGTACCCATAGAGGGAGAAAATATCTTGTCGGATAAACTCAGAGTATATATAATAAACGAATTAACAATAACTCCATCAAATTGAATCAGTCAAATTAACACAAATTTTGATAAAAAATCTTATTCTAAAATGGTAAGAAGCGTAAAGTCGAAAGATAATTTTAATAACACCGAGATAAATTAACAATATTATTCTCAGATGGTAAGAATCTTCATTAAAGTTAGGAAATTATTTATTATTCTGTGATAAATTAATAATAAATTTCAAAAGGTTAAAATAAGTGTTAGAATTATTCATTATTGGATTATGGAAGGTCGATGAAAATATACTGAGAAGTGGTATGGATATATATTAATATTATTTAAAATTATTTCATAAAATTCATAAATTTCATAAAAATTCATAAAAATGTTCACTTTAATAAAAAATATTTAAAAACAATTTTAAAAGAAATATTTGCCGGGAGGATATAAGTGATAATAATAAGTGGGAAATCGAGAATCGGCGGCAATAAGTAATGAGGATATATAAATAAAATTATTTGTATTATATGAGTTACTAACGAATTAAAATATATTAATAATGTGATAAACTTTTATTTAATAAAGTATTTAATCCCCAAATGATTATTTTATTACATAAGAAACCGTGAAGGGTATTTGACAGAGTAATTATGATAAATTCATATTTTAAATTTTGATTAAGTCCTTTAATATTGTTATAATAGCAATTTATTATTAAATTTACTATTTTACACTAAATATTTCATTTTCAAAAACAAATATTCTAAAAGGTAATTTAAGATACATTACTCTTTTTAATCAAAATAAGCCCTCAAGTTAAAAAGAGGACAAAGTGTGTCAGTATACAACATGCATACCCAGCATTAAATTTACTTAAATAAAACACCAAGTAAACAATGATAATAGAGGGATAATAGACCCAAAAACAAATAACCGAATTGAAAATAAAACAAAATACTAGCAAGATGTATCACACGAAAACTTACTCAAATATAACCGAAAGATATAAAACAACAAAACTAAATTCGATTAAATACTTTATAGCAATTGTTAGTTCTTATAATTTCTAACTTTAATGAAGATTCTTACCATCTGAGAATAATATTGTTAATTTATCTCGGTGTTATTAAAATTATCTTTCGACTTTACGCTTCTTACCATTTTAGAATAAGATTTTTTATCAAAATTTGTGTTAATTTGACTGATTCAATTTGATGGAGTTATTGTTAATTCGTTTTATTATATATACTCTGAGTTTATCCGACAAGATATTTTCTCCCTCTATGGGTACTGTTCACAATTGGTACTGCTCGTAAGGGTACTGGTCGTAAAGGTACTGGTGTGTTTTAATGAGGCAAATTTTTGGTTATTATTTAGCATTAATTTCATTGGTATTTTTTAGAGTAAGTGGGATTTTACTAACATTATTACTAACCCTTTTGTGAGTAATTGAAAGAATATTTAAAGATTTAAGGTTTTAATGTTAATTCTAAGACAAATTTAATTAATTTCTTGATAATTTGCTATATTTTATTGACTTGTTTTTAAATTTAATTTTAAATAAAAATTATTTTTAATGACAGTTAGGTTAATAATTAGAGTTTTTACAATAATCAAGTGATTATTATTTAATTTTTATGTTGACTTTGGAATGATATTGACTAAATAATTTTTTCATATATTTTCTACGAATATTGATGAACTTTTAAATATTGAAAATCTAAAGTTGAAACTAGCTAATTTTATCATGATGATATATTTGAAATCTACTTGAAAATTATTGTAAAATATAGTGAAATTTATGATTTTGAAAGATATAATTGCTATATAATTGGCTGAATCGATGAAGAATTATGATCAATATATTTCATCTCTAGTTAGGTATTTGATGGTAAATGTGGTGAAATATTTGTAGAAAATATTGATTTTAGTGAATTTTGATCTTTTAGTGGGCTCTTACTACATGAATTTAGATACTAAATTATTTCAATGGAAGGATGTCTGTAACAATTAAATAAAATTCATATTTTGAAGAATTTTCTATGGATTTTAAGAGAATTGATATATTAAAGTCGGTTGGATTTAGTGAAGGTTCAGTTAAGATGGTAATATATGATTTTTAAAGGTGGCATTTAAAGGGGTAGAAATATTTAGTGAGGGATCGGTTAAGGCGGAAATGTTTGAAATCTCTATTTAAATCGACAATGTTCTTATTGGTAAAATATCAAAGGGATATATTCAGTATTTAGCTATGAATTAATAATAGTTCCGGTGAATTTATATCGTTTTAGAGGTTTATTAGGTTGTGATGAATGTTATGGCACAGTAATTTAGATTTATGTTTTAGAACCAGTTTTTATTAATTATCCACTGTTTTATTAAGTCGTTTAGGGTTAATGATCAATTTACTTGGTTTTGACAATGAAATATTTGAAATCTTTAGAATTAATTGGGATTGGTATCAAAGGTTATTGCTTTAAATTATTTTATTTAAGAAGTTATTTTATTCATTGTGGGGATATCTGTGACAAAACTTGAGAAATATTGACTTAAAAGTTGGAATTCGACAACAGCTAAAGAAAATTGATCTTTATTGAAAATATTTTATGATTTTAATTAGATTTCTAGAAAATAAATCGGTTGAATAAAGGGTAAAATCTATTGAAGGAATATTGTTATCGGATGGATAAATCTTTCAATGATATTTTGCTAAATTACCTTTGTTAAATATTATTTTAAATGACTAAAAAAGAGAAAATCAACCAATATTCATAAATTGATCGCACAAAATATCCCTGTTTTGGTAAAAGGTTACTCAAAATCCCTATTTAAAAATGTTAACCATGTATTTCTCACAAAGATATATTACACCCAATGATCATTAAATTAGAAAACAATTGTAACCCTATATAATAATAAGCACCTTAATTGGTTAAATGATAACCAAATGTTTCTATTATGACTCCTTTTTTCTCAAACAAAGATTGAAATTTACTCCAAATGATGAAGACTTTCTACCAAAATTATCAATGAATATATTAATAACCATGCATTTCTCACGAAGTTATATTAACTATTGTAATGAACATTAGATGAATAAATTACCTATGAAATACTAAATATTCATATCTTACTTTTTGCTAAATATTATTTTAAATTACTAAACATGACAAAGTTAACCAATAAATTAGTCGCTCGAAATAAGAATTCGGTAAGTTATATTCAAATTATTCACGAATTTCTGATATCTATGATCATCCTTTTCTCACTAAATTACCTAAGAATTTTTAACTAATATACATATGCATTAATTAATATACCCTTGCAACATGTTGAATGTGACCAGTACCCTTACGACAAATACACATAGGGGGACAGAATATTTTGTCGGATAAATTCAGACTATATATATAAAAACTTACAATATGCTATGGTTTTTATTGATTAATTTGTTGTATATTGCATTGATACATCAAAATGTCAGATAATATTTATAAATTAACTAAAAAATACACAAAAATACTATATTACCTAAGAATTCTGTTATGTTTCTAGCTAAATAATTGGTATATGTATCAACTATATAAAAATTGTTATGAATCCAAGAATATTTTAATTAAATGGTACAACCAAAACATGGATTTCTAACTAAATTTTAAAATTTATCTGGAAATATTTTACTTAAGAAATTGCTATATTTAAAATAACCTTTCACTAAATTGCCTAAAAATTTGCTATATGGTATTGTTAAATAATCATAATAATAAATTAAAAATAATAATATTATGTCGGGGCATGAAAAATAATATAATTGTATGACTAATAAATTTGCAATACAAGTGCATAATTAACAAAGACTTTGCAATAAATGGGCATGATTAACAAAGACACTAGAAATATTATCTTTACATTTTGTCGAAGATGATTATGGCAGTAATATCAGAGGAGAATCAATGGACAGAAGAAAAGCATCATTATGATTTATAATAATTGTAAATATAATTGTATATATAATTGTAAATTTCCATATATATAAATAACACTATATAAAAAATTAATACAATTATTAAAACAAAATGAATATGTTTTAATCAAAAAGATTTAAAGTAAAACAATAAATTTATAAAAACAAATTAAAATATTTATTTCCGAAAAAATAATAACCAATACATCCAGCATCTTCATGGTTCTTGCGAAGATTTTTTTTTTCCATTTTGATGAACTCATGGGTTTATTTCATTCTGAATAATCTAAAAATAATATTATAAATACCATTCCCTTCATCATATCATCAACATTTGGTAGTTGCGCCCAATATAATTAATTACCAAGATGATTTCATATTATTCAATGTTTGAAAATTTCCTACATTATAGTACCGTCATTATGTATGTTAATAATTCATTTGACTTTGATATTGTATTGATTTGTATTGAGAACTTACATGTATATAGTATGATATTCATTAATCAGTGTTGAACAGGCTTGACAATTGTGAAAATTCTTCTCGTGACACTTAGAACAAACAATTACGTGACCACACGGTAAATACAAAACCGAAACTTGATTTTCTTTACAAATTGAACATGTTAAATACCTTTTCTTAACATCGTTCAGTTTTTCCGTTAGCTTATTTTCAATCAAGTCGGCTTTTGCTATCCATTCATAAATCAATCTACTATATCCCAGTTTCAACCTTAAATACATGCAACTCCAAAAGTATTCATTCAGTGAATCGTTGTTTACCACTGTTTTTTCTAAATACATTAAATAACTAGATAACTTCAAAATGCATTTATCATAATTAAATAAATCACTCAAATACTGAATAGAGGAATGTTTGAAAATCTTTAAAATATTTATGATTTGCTTATCATTGTAAGTATCATGATTATTTATAAAATCTTCAACTGTGTTGTTGAAAAATTTCAATGAACGCTTATCTTCGGAATAGGTTGGATTTAATTTTTCCTTATTTCTAGTAGGATGTCCTTGCTATAAATGACATATATAAAAAATATTGACAAAATAATAAAGTTACCAAATGTGTTTTGTGATTTACACATTCATATTCAACAGTTTTACTTGTAGAAATCATCAGTAATAAATAAATTTCTTAATAACTAAATTACTTTTGTTTTTACATTTATAAAAATTGAGATAGCCAATCAAATTAGAGTTTTCAAAATGTAGAAATTGTAACCATGGTTGAACCTTCAAATGTTTAAGTAACATCATATTGTATAACAATAATAATAAGCATGACTAGTACCCTTGTGAGTTGTTGAGCGTGAGCAATACCCTTTTGAGCATTACCCATAGGGGGAGAAAATATTTTGTCGGATAGACTAGGAGTATATATATAATAATAATAATAATAATAATAATAATAATAATAATAATAATAATAATAATAATAATAATATACTTTGAAAATAAATAATAAGAAATTTGAAAATAATTTTGAAAATGTTAATAATAATATTTTATAAATAAACTAAGAATTTTGAAGAAAATAATGATGAAAATATTGAAAATCGTGAAAATTATGAAAATGTTAAAAATCATGAAAATATAGAAAACGATGAAAATGTTCCTGAAAATGTTGAAAATCGTGAAAATATTGAAAATAATGAAAATGATGAAAATATTGAAAATGATGAAAACGTTAAAAATTATGAAAATGTTCCTGAAAATAATCATCAAATATTGAAAATCGTAAATTGATGCAGAAATTAAGTTTTATGAATATTTAAGTAAATAATAATAAGACATCGAAAATAAAATAATAAGAACTTCGCAAATAATAATAATAATAATATTGATAAAAACTTTGAAAATAATTTGAAAATAATACTTTGAAAAATATTCGATGAAAAAATCCTGAAATAATCATGAAAATGTAGAAAATTATTAAAATAATCATGCAAATGATGAAAATGTTGAAAATCATGTAATTGGCGTAGAAATTAAGTTTTATAAATATTTAAGTATATAATAATAATGAAACTTCTAAATTAAAATAATAATTAGAACTTTCCAAATAATAATAAAAATAATAATAAAAATAATAATTCTATGAAAATAATTCTTTGAAAATAATACTTTGAAAAATATTTGATGAAAATGTTCCTGAAATAATCATGAAAACGCTGAAAATCGTGAAAATGTTGAAAATCATGAAAATGTTGAAAATCGTGAAAAAAAATAATCATGCAAATGATGAAAATGTTGAAAATCATGTAATTGGCGTAGAAATTAAGTTTTATAAATATTTAAGTATATAATAATAATGAAACTTCTAAATTAAAATAATAATTAGAACTTTCCAAATAATAATAAAAATAATAATAAAAATAATAATTCTATGAAAATAATTCTTTGAAAATGCTGAAAATCGTGAAAATGTTGAAAATCATGAAAATGTTGAAAATCGTGAAAATATTAAAAATGTAGAAATTTATGAAAATGATGAAAATTATTAAAATATTCATGCGAATGATGAAATTGACGTAGAAATTAAGTTTTATGAATATTTGCAATAATAATCATAATCATAATAATAATAATAATAATATTGATTAAAATTTTGAAAATAATAAAAATAATTTTGAAAATAACATCTTCCGCGCGGGCGTTAATATCTTTCCCAATAATAATGATAAATTAAATAATTATATAATCGATAATTTAAACAAACGTAATCGATAATTAAAACAAAAAAAAATAATATAATAACGATTTTAAAAAAAATGAAATTATTATGTAATTGATAATTAAAACAAAAAATAATATAATCAACGATTTAAACAAAATGAAATTATTATGTAATTGATAATTAAAACAAAAAAATAATATAATCAACGATTTAAACAAAATGAAATTATTAAGTAATCGATAATTAAAACAAAATAAAAATATTATTATATAATCAACGATTTAAACAAAATTATTATTATTACGTAATCGATAATTAAAACAAAAATAAAATAATAATATGACCTTGAAAATAATAATATTTTGAAAAATAATAATATGACCTTGAAAATAATAATATTTTGAAAAATAATAATATGAACTTGAAAATAATAATAATTTGAAAAATAATTGTTTGTCCAAATACCGCCAAGTTGATGGATATTTTATTTATTCTCTAAAACTTTGTTAAAACTTTGTAATAATAATAATAATAATAATAATAATAATAATAATAATAATAATAATGAGATATACAGCTCATTCGAAAGGTTTTGGATTGAGCTTTAAAATGAGCTATCGATGAATAATTTTCGTTGGCGGGAACCTTTAAAAATTTAAAAATAATAATATGACCTTGAAAATAAATGTCTTTGTTCTACAAATGACCTTGAAAATAATTGTCTTTGTTCTACAAATGACCTTGAAAATAATAATATTTTGAAAAAAATAATAATATGACCTTGAAAAAATAAATGTCTTTGTTCTACAGATGACCTTGAAAATAAATGTCTTTGTTCTACAGATGACCTTGAAAAAAAAATATTTTGAAAAAATAATAATATGACCTTGAAAATAAATGTCTTTGTTCTACAAATGACCTTGAAAATAATAATATTTTGAAAAAATAATAATATGACCTTGATGAGTCATATGTCTTTGTTCTACAAATGACCTTGAAAAAATTAATGTCTTTGTTCTCAAATGACCTTGAAAATAATAATATTTTGAAAAAATAATAATATGACCTTGAAAATAAATGTCTTTGTTCTACAAATGACCTTGAAAATAATAATATTTTGAAAAAATAATAATATGACCTTGAAAATAAATGTCTTTGTTCTACAAATGACCTTGAAAATAATAATATTTTGAAAAAATAATAATATAACCTTGAAAATAAATGTCTTTGTTCTACAAATGACCTTGAAAATAATAATATTTTGAAAAAATAATAATATGACCTTGAAAAAAAAAATAAATGTCTTTGTTCTACAGATGACCTTGAAAATAATAATATTTTGAAAAAATAATAATATGACCTTGAAAAAAAAATAAATGTCTTTGTTCTACAGATGACCTTGAAAATAATAATATTTTGAAAAATAATAATATGACCTTGAAAATAATAATATTTTGAAAAATAATAATATGACCTTGAAAATAATAATATTTTGAAAAATAATAATAAAATAGTCAAATGACCTTGAAAAATGGTCTCGGGAAAATGTTAATAACTTTTATACTACTAATGATAAAAATTATTTCTATGGCTCAAAAGATAGATCTCCGTCTGGGCTTCAAAATGATGTATCAATTGTTAATTAATTTTGAAAACTCAAAAAGTTCTGGCGCCCCGAAAAGTAGGACTCCGCTGGCACAGTTAATAATATTTTTGAAAAATAATAATAATTATATGACCTTGAAAAATGGTCTCGGGAAAATGTTAATAACTTTATGAATAGTGATGATGATGATACTTTCAATAGCTCATTCGAAAGGTCTTGCACCAAGCTTCAAAATGATGTATCAATATTTAAATAATTTTGAAAACTCAAAAAGTTCTGGCGCCCCGAAAAGTAGGACTCCGCTGGCACAGTTAATAATATTTTGAAAAATAATAATAAAAATAATAATATTTTTGAAAAATAATAATATGACCTTGAAAATAAATGTCTTTGTTCTACAAATGACCTTGAAAAAATAAATGTCTTTGTTCTACAGATGACCTTGAAAATAAATGTCTTTGTTCTACAGATGACCTTGAAAATAAATGTCTTTGTTCTACAAATGACCTTGAAAATTTTATGAGTCATACGACCTTGAAAATGACCTTGAATGAGTCATACGACCTTGAGAATGACCTTGAATGAGTCATGGTCTTTGTTTAAATGACCTTTAATGAGTCATATGACCTTGAATGAGTCATGGTCTTTGTTCTACAAATGACCTTGAAAATTTTATGAGTCATCCGATGAGTCATGGTCTTTGTTTCAATGACCTTGATGAGTCATATGTCTTTGTTCTACAAATGACCTTGAAAAAAAAATGTACTTTTAGACTTAGAAATTTTTTTTCTCCACCCGGGGGGGGGTGGGGGGGGGGTACTGTGCCAGCGGAGTCCTGTTCTAGCGGTGCCCAATCCATCTACTGTTATATGCCGTTCTTCTGATTTACGTGCAGGTCTTATAGCAACAGGATTCAAAAGTTTACCTACAACAGTCAACACAGTGCGCAAAATAGTTGTAGATTACAGCAAAAAAATTAAGAATTCATTAATTACGGAAATAGATGGCAAAAAAAACCCACAATTCGGTGTTGGTGAGAGATTTTCCTTATCGTTTGATGAATGGACATCACTACGTAACCGTCGGTACATGAATATTAATTTACATGCTCAAAATTGTCAGTTCTGGAGCTTAGGCTTAATTCGAATAACAGGATCAATGCCTGCAGATAAATGTATTGAGCTCCTAGAACAAAAGCTCGCAGAATATGGACTTGATTTGCGAAAAGATATCGTCGGAATTATGACTGACGGAGCAAGTGTAATGAAAAAAGTTGGGAGATTATTACCTGTATATCAACAATTATGTTTTGCCCATGGTGTGCAACTGGCCGTAATTGAAGTACTATATCAAAAGCAAAATATAGAAACAGATCAGCAATTCGACGAAGACGAACAATCAGAAGTAGAACACGATTTTTCGGAGAGTAACGACGATGAAATTTTTTCTGACAACGAAGAATTGGTTGATCTCGATTCTGGTCATAGGCATGGAGGAAACAAAAGTGATGTTACTGAGATAAATTCCGCTCCAGTGATCAAAAATGTACGAAAATTGATAGTAATGTTCAGACGATCGCCAACAAAAAACGATATCTTGCAGAAATATGTTGCGGCTGAATTTGGGAAGCAAATAACTCTAATAAAAGATTGCAAGACTAGGTGGAACAGCCTTTTGTCAATGCTTGAACGTATCTATTTATTAAAAAATTGTATTCAAAAGGCATTGATAGACATAAGTCTACCTGAAGGTGAATCATTTGCTTTATCTAATGATGAGCTTAAAATGATATCTTCTATCATTAGTGCTCTAGTACCAGTAAAAGCAACAGTCGAGGCCCTTTGTCGTCGGGATGCTAGTCTGTTCACAGCCGATGTTGCTATAACTTTTATGTTAAAAAAACTTAAAGATTCTAACAACGTTATATGTCAAAAATTGCATTCAGCTCTCATTCTTAGCATGCAACAAAGGCGGACAGATATCAGTGGTGTACTTCAGTATTTACATAATGGTAGGACAAACGTTCAGTCCGAATCTGAAATAGCGCTCGTAACAGTTCCATCTGCCGTAAAATGTCGCAAAATAATAGTTGAGTTACTCGAAAGATTAGATGCTGCAAATCCAGTTACAGCACTAACAGCTCATGAGTCCGAAGTTGAATCTTCTGTTTCAAATGAGGCACCTATCGAAATTGTTTCAGATTCTTCTGATTCTCCATCTGAATCTCTTTCCTTTTCTCTTGAACAACCTTTAACTATTGCAGACGAGCTCAATAAAGCTATAAAACAAGCACATTTTCCGAGGATGCCAATTCGATGTGAGATGCTGTCAGCGAAAATTCAAAAGGAAATGGTATTGTTTGAAAATGGAGGAACTCGTGGTGATTTTTTGCAAAGAGCGTATGATTTTCTAATGACAATCAAACCAACCAGTGTAGAGTCCGAACGTGCCTTTTCTGCGGCCGGATTTTTTGCAACGAAAATAAGAAGTCGTATGGGTGATGAAACTTTGGATGCACTATGCTTTCTTAAAAGTTATTTTAAAAATAACAAAGAATAATTAGGTATTTTTTTATAATTATTTAATAATTAAAAATGTAACTTTAACAATGAACTCTTTATAATTTATTAATTAAGAATATTATAAACATAATGAATTTGATGTATAATATTATAAAAACATTTATTTTCTTTATAATTTAATAAACTATTTTTTATAAACTTATTTTTGAATGTGTCATTTTTTTTAAAACCTGTTCTTTAAATATATTAACGGGATTTTTAAATACCTGTTCTTGAAATATATTAACATATTATTTTAACAAAATTAATCTCTTTCTTTTTCTATTAATTTGGTTAAAATAGTATGTTAATATATTTCAAGAACATGTATTTAAAAATCCCGGGATCCCGGGATTAGGAAAATGCAATCCCGAAATCCCGGGATTGAAAATATAGCACGGGATTGCCAACCCTATTTAGTTATGTGTTTAGTGAATTTTTATGTGTTGTATAGTGTTTGGTTGAAATAATAATATTATTACTATTTTTATTATTATTATTTTTATTATTCTATTAAAAATTGACTTTGAAAATTATTTCATAAAAATTTTCATTAACAAATTTTATTTCTCAAACATTGACTATTATTCCAACTTTTTGTTAAACAATTTTTAAATATTACTTTAATTTACTTAATACGTTAATTGTTTAAAAATTAATACTTTAATTTACTTATTTAACTTTAATTTTAAATTTTAGACCATATTTGCTTTAATTCAAAAATTTACCATGATTTTTTAGTGTAAACCTCTTTTTTGTATTGAATATCCCAGGAACAATGAGACCCCTTCACTATAGTCTGAATAAATCCATGCTTTTTTTAGTGTAGACCACCTTTTTCTATTGAAAAAATTTTTTTTTATTGAAAATCCCAGAAAAAAAAACATTGGAGCGTGCGGCAACAATTATGTAATCAAAAAAGCAAAAAAATGTCTACGGCACCAATTATGTAATCAAACTTTGCAACATTTTTACCCCCCCCCCCCTTTTTACCGTAGTGTCCTAACTACCTACTACTGTGCTACATATATGCAGAGCATTATTAGTTACAACAGGATATAAAGTTTGCAAAAGCCATTACTAATCCCGTGCATGTTATAATATAGGAAGTATTTGAAAATGAGGTTCAAATTACTTCAAATAGAACAGTGCTGGTATAAATGTATACAGAAATACAGAAAGTTGTCATGGAGTAAGTTGTTTTTATACAGTTTAATTTATTAAAATAGTTCTGTTCAGGTCAATAGAATTGGAAAACAGATATTGGGAAATGAATTTGTAGTTTTTCCTTTCGATAAAATTCCATATTTGAGCAATAATCAAGCCTATTGTGTATAATAAATGTTTAAAATAATATAAATGCTTATGAAATTAATAAGTTTTTAAGAAAATAATAGAAATTGAACAAAGTAGTTTAAAACTATAGTTATCTTTATATAACAAGGGTGGGCACGCATGAGTTCAATGAGAGACATTTTCCGAAAATTTATTTTTTAAAGAGCCACCATAGTGAACTACATATTTTTTTTATTTCATTAATTTGATTAAAAAAGACTTAAACGCTATTAAAAACAATTATTTCAAAATTTAAGTAACAAACATAAAATATAATAAAAATCCATTAATAAAAAGTAATAAAATTTCTTGAATTAACGAAGACTTTTGGTCAAATCTTTGAAATTTGGTGTATACTTTGTTAAAGCTGTTCGCAGCAATTCTGTAAGATGCTGATTGGTCAACTGTGAACGATATTTCGACTTCACGAACTTCATTGTGGAGTACAAAGATTCACAACAATATGTTGTACCAAAAATTGAAATTAGACGGCAAGCAGCTTGTTTTAAGTGTGGATATTTTGCCTCTGGTACGAGTTCAATTATAGAAGTAACTTTATGGTGCATTTGCAAAGCCTGGTCCTCTTTCATATCTAATAACTCCAATTCCCCAACCGCTTTTTTAACAAGTATTACTTCAGAAATTGGAAATCCATCTTCAATAATATCACAAATAAATGGGTTCACAAAAAATGCAAATGTAGATTTAAAACTTTTCAAATCTTCAAACCTACATTTGAAATCCGCTTGCAATTCTTCCAATTTTTCACTGTATTCGTTTACTTTTTCTTCTGTGATATCAATTTTATTAGCTTTTATTCGTGGAAAATGATTAAATATTTTCGACCTAAGATCGTTCACAAAAAGCCGAAGTTTAGCTTCAAAACTAAATAACGTTTGTGACAAATCACTAATTATCTTTTCTTTTCCTTGTAAAGCCAAATTTAATATTTGCAAATGTTCCATAATGTCTGTAAGGAACATTAAGTCAGAAAGCCAAGTTTCATTTTCTAATTCTGGGTATGCTATTCCTTTTTCTTTGGTAAATATTATGATAGGATTTAGGAGTTCCACAAAACGGTCCAAAACATTGTAAGTTGACAGCCATCTAACAATACACCATAAGGAGACATCATTGGGCAATTCATCTGTTTCATCATTTAATCTTAATTCTTCTAAAAAGTTTTTAAATTGACGATGTGTTTTGGCATTTGTTCTAATTAAATTCACAATCTTCAAAACAATCTTCCACACATTTTCGTATTTAAAGTACTTCGCTATGAGATGCTCGCGATGAATTATGCATTGAAGAGATAAGAAATGAGGAATATTTGGATCTCTGTTTAAAAGACCAATGAGACCTTGATTTTTCCCCATCATTGTAGGCGCTCCGTCTGTCGCAACACTTACAAGTTTATCACGCGCCAATTCAAACTTGTCCATCACTACATCAAGCGCAGTTTTGACATCGATACCGCGAGTTGTTTCTTTAAGAGCTACTAGGTCTAAAATTTCTTCCATTACTTTTACGTCAGAAGATACAAAGCGGACAAAAACGGCTAATTGTGGAACATCCTGAATGTCAGTAGACTCGTCGAGAGCTAAACTGAATGCTGTACAATATTTTAAATCACACATTAAATTATTTTCAACATTTTCGCTAATTTGGCCAATTCGACGCGCAGTTGTACGACGTGACATAGGAATACGTGAGATCAATTTATGTAGTTTTGAGTTATCCGGATCCAAAACTTTAATCACTTCTTCCAAGTTTCTCTTAATAAATTCACCTTCTCCATATGTACGTTTAGCACGAGCTATATTCCAAGCTATCAAAAAACTAGCTTCGTTGGCACTGTCATCTTCTCGACTAAAAGAAAACATTAGTCCTTGTTGGTTTTGAAGCCCTGATTGCAATGACTTAAGTTTTTCTGTTCGCAATTTTGAATTGAGTGGATATTGAATTGATAAGTGTGGATGACTTACTTCATAGTGTCGACGTAAATTGGTTACTTTGTAGTTGGAAATTGTAACTTTACAAATAAGACACAACGATTTACCATTATTGTCAATAAAAAAAAACTTTTCTGTCCATTCTTCTTGAAAAGTTCTATTTTCTTGTTTGTATTTTCGTTTTTTGATGTTTTCTGAGGTCATTGTAATAATAAATTTGAATAACTTATATTACTGAAATTTAAACAAAATAATAAAAAGACATAAATTTAATTTTAATTAATTTAAAATTTTAAAATGCTTCATAAAAAATCTTCTTACCAAATTTTTCAAAAAACACGAATAGAAAACTATACTAAAATATACAAACGACCGCAATATTGTACAAACAAAAATACTAACTAATCAAAATTCACTAAATTTCACTAAATTTATTTTCATTGCTTCTCTCTCGTTGTTATAACAAAGCGCCGCCTACTACAAAATAATTTTAAAAAGCAGTAAAATTTTCAAATTCAATTATCAAAAATTCAATTATCAATGAGCCGCAGTTTACTCAACGAAGAGCCGCATGCGGCTCTAAGAGCCGCATTTGCCCACCGTTGTTATATAATAATAATAATAATAATAATAATAATAATAATAATAATAATAATAATAATAATAATAATAATTTATGATTCCCACTATAGTTTGCAACTATATACTCTCTCTAATACAACAAATGATATTTTATAATATATGTTATAGTCTGAAAATAAATCCTATTTTATATGATAAATTAGATGATTTAATTGAACTTATACATATATATTAATATTTAATTCATTTATAAATAGTTCTTAAATAAATTAAATAATAATATAATGATAATATTCAAGATAATTATGAAAGATACATGATACTATAATTTATATATATAACCTTGACTCAGTTATCAGGAAGTTTAAAGATGAGAGCAAGGGATAGTGTTATTCAGAATGAGTTTTCTTACGCCCGAAATGTCTTTTAGGCAGTAAGGAAACACTTAAATCTAAGGCGGTTAAATTACCTGGGACATCTATAAACAACCAAACATATCTTTAATGCTATCACACAAATCAGGTGATTTCTGTACCGCAGACTAGAATAAGTACTAGAAATCACCAATTATTTACTTTTAAAAATTCGAAAATTGTCCTATCAAATAATGAGGATAAGCGAGCGTGGATAGGGAAAAATATAAGTTTTGCATTTAGTCATTATTTAGGAGTTGATGACATTAGTGATGATGATGACGAAGAATTCGGTCGAAATCTAAGTCCCAGTTTCGATGATAGCTCCTGGGATGAAGATGACCAATAAAAACTTAAATTCGAAACATTGTGATAATTATAAATATGAACTATCGTTCAATAAATTCCATTGGCGGGAACTCTGAAAATTGTAATTTTAAAAATATGACCTTGAAAAAAATAATATTTTGAAAAATAATTATAAAATAGTAATATGACCTTGAAAAATGATCTGAGAAAAATTTTAATATCTTTAACAATAACAATGATAATAATGATATCTATAGCTGATTTGAAAGGTTTTAAACTGGGTTTTAAAATGGATCATCATTCATGAAATTCGATTGATGGGAACTTTAACCTTTGGAAGGTCAAATAGTAGGTCACGCTAGACCACTTAATAATATTTTTGAAAAATAATAATATTTTAAAAAATAATATAACCTTGAAAATGACCTTGAATGAGTCATACGACCTTGAGAATGACTTTGAATGATTCATGGTCTTTGTTTAAAATTTGACCTTGAAAAAATTTTTTTATCGGGGATGGTTGTCTAGCGGTGCCCAATCCATCTACTTACTAAACATTCCTCAGTAGATTTTATATTTGGCAAACGCATAAACAAACATTGTTTCATACAACGAGACGTAACTGCAAATGAAGAAATACCGGACCGAATCAAAAATATCAATAGTAATATTTAAATATAATTATAGAATAAAAAATCTATAATAGAACTTAATGTGCAAACGAAACATGACATTTTATTAACTTATCATTGAGTAAAGAATATGACCAGTGCAAATAGTGCATATAAGCAACTACGGAGTCATTGAAATCAAGCAAAATTTGTGGTGGCAATAATAAAGTTGCAGTTTAGTTTGGAGAATCACTAAGTATATAAAATTTACTTTTGAATTGCTGTTTGGATTGTTTCAATATTATGACTTGCAATCATAACAAGAACCTTCCCACGAGGTCTTTGTAAAATAGAGTGAAAAACAGCATCCATGCAATCATTGTACATTAAGGTTGTATCTTCGTAGGTAGAGTTAATAGGATCAGCATAATTTTGTGCTGCAGCTCTTTCTCTTTCCTTTAGGAATATTAACATAACAAGTAAAACTTTAATCATACTTGCTCCATATAAGCTCCTCTGACCAATTTGGCACCAAAATAGAAATCTTCCTGTTCTGCAAATATTAAATCAGAGTTGATTTGTTCTAATGCATCCTAAATAAATATTTCAAGATTATTTATTTATTATATTAATACATACAAAAACATTTTAAAACATACGGTATGAATGGTGGTGCCTTTTATTGTTTTGGGATATTTGTAAAGTTTCAACAGGAATTATTATTGAATCTGGTTCCTCGTGTTCGGGAGAAAATGAGAGAAAACCCAAATATTTTTTCAATTATATCAAACTTATCAAATGTGCTTGTAATAAGATTAAACAATAATACTTGAAAGGTTCTATTCATTAAAAGCAGACATATATACTATATGTGTCTATTGAACATACATCATTGGGATAATTTATAATCAACCACGTAATCACAGAACCCAAACAATTGTTAGGGTTAAACTAATAGGGATTGCCAGAAAATAATATAAAACAATATGAAATAACAATTAAAAAAAATAGTAATTTTGTTATTACTAAAAATAGTGTATAAATAATAATAGTACTTTTTAAATACTAAATATAGTAGTTGTTTAATTATAGTAATTAATTATCGAAAAACAAATATTAAGTAAATATTTAATATAAATCGTAATTTATTATTACTAATATTATAATTTAACTAATAAATTTAATAAGGTCAGAATTTGAAACTGACCACGACAATAGGATAAGTAATCATTAAATCATAAATAAGATCTGAACTTGGATAATAATTTGAACAGAGTATAAAAAGTCGAGTGGGCAAAGTGTAAATTAACGAGAAAACAATCCACAAATAAATTGAAAAAACCTAATGTAATTTGTAGTAGAATATTATATTTTTATCATTGTTATGAGTCAAAACAGAACCTAAATTAGGTTTTGTTTTTACTCTCATTTCTGTGCCCTTAACTTCGTGATTTTACTATAGTACATTATAATTATAAATTAGTAAATCACACAAAAACGAAAACTAATAAAAATTAAAATGAATCAATAAAAAATTAAACTAAGGACACAAAAATAGAAATTTACAAACTCTAGCTATCAAAAGGATTATAAAAGAAAACCAGAAGCAGATAATATTCAAAGTCTAACCCAAATAGGGCGATTACGTATATCAACTGTCATAATCAAATAATTCTGATCAATCACTGACTAAACCACAATCAACCAAATATACTTAATTCGATTATAATATAAAAGAAAAAAAAACAATCTCATACACTTTTATTCTCAACCCTTCAATATCTATCCAAATACAACAAATTCCTTCGATCAAGTTACTACCTACATAATTATTCTAAGTTTGGCCTGAACTAACAATATTCCGATTAAAACAGGTCTTATATTATTTATTGTGTTAATAAAAGTTGGATAATATTTTGTTGGTTGTATTCAGTTATTATATCACTATAATTTTTATAGACATCATTATTTTATTGTATATTTTTCAACACACATTCACCCCCGGCTGTCCCGAGACGGTTCATTTACTGGTGACTCGGCTCGGATCTTCAAATCTCCCAACACACGGACACATACCAACACAAATATAATATATACGTATAAACCATTAAACATTACAACATAGTTTATTAGAAGCTGCTAACACATCTTCTAAATTATTTTTTAAATCCGGTTCAAAAGTTAACGTCATTATTCCAAGTATTTATTTAATGAAATATTGTATAATTTCCAACCAAATTTTCAGCGTTGAATAAAATATTTCAAAAACCATTTATTAAAATTTCGATATTTAAAATATATTAATTTAAAAATTCAATTTTAAAATGTTTTTAAAAGTTATTTTAAATAGTCAATTATTTATCATTTAAAATTATTTTAATAAATCATTGAAATATTTAATTCTCAGCTGAAAACACCTCATATCACCTTTCTTTAAGAAATTTCTTCATCTTTTCAACATTTCTTTCCCACTTTGATCTTGTAGCAGATATCGGCCATCATGGAGATTCTGCATTATTCTGTATGGCCCTTCGTATCTTTCCTTGTCTTTCGTTTTTGATTCTACTTTTACCAGAACCTCATCTCCAATATTGAATGATCTCTATGTCTGCGCTGTTTCTCTTGTATCTTCTTTTTGTGAAATCGTCGCTTTACTATGAAATTGTTCTCGAGCTATTTTTCTTCCAAATATTACTTCTGCAGGACTTCGTCCAATTGATTTCTAAAATGTTGCATTCATGGTAAATTCAATCTCTAGTATGATCTCTGCCCAATCTGTTCTACTTTTTTCTTTTAATGATGCATTTATATAGTCCAACGGTGGGCAAATGCGGCTCTTAGAGCCGCATGCGGCTCTTCGTTGAGTAAACTGCGGCTCATTGATAATTGAATTTTTGATAATTGAATTTGAAAATTTTACTGCTTTTTAAAATTATTTTGTAGGCGGCGCTTTGTTATAACAACGAGAGAGAAGCAATGAAAATAAATTTAGTGAAATTTAGTGAATTTTGATTAGTTAGTATTTTTGTTTGTACAATATTGCGGTCGTTTGTATATTTTAGTATAGTTTTCTATTCGTGTTTTTTGAAAATGAAACTTGGCTTTCTGACTTAATGTTCCTTACAGACATTATGGAACATTTGCAAATATTAAATTTGGCTTTACAAGGAAAAGAAAAGATAATTAGTGATTTGTCACAAATGTTATTTAGTTTTGAAGCTAAACTTCGGTTTTTTGTGAACGATCTTAGGTCGAAAATATTTAATCATTTTCCACGAATAAAAGCTAATAAAATTGATATCACAGAAGAAAAAGTAAACGAATACAGTGAAAAATTGGAAGAATTGCAAGCGGATTTCAAATGTAGGTTTGAAGATTTGAAAAGTTTTAAATCTACATTTGCATTTTTTGTGAACCCATTTATTTGTGATATTATTGAAGATGGATTTCCAATTTCTGAAGTAATACTTGTTAAAAAAGCGGTTGGGGAATTGGAGTTATTAGATATGAAAGAGGACCAGGCTTTGCAAATGCACCATAAAGTTACTTCTATAATTGAATTTTGGAAACTCGTACCAGAGGCAAAATATCCACACTTAAAACAAGCTGCTTGCCGTCTAATTTCAATTTTTGGTACAACATATTGTTGTGAATCTTTGTACTCCACAATGAAGTTCGTGAAGTCGAAATATCGTTCACAGTTGACCAATCAGCATCTTACAGAATTGCTGCGAACAGCTTTAACAAAGTATACACCAAATTTCAAAGATTTGACCAAAAGTCTTCGTTAATTCAAGAAATTTTATTACTTTTTATTAATGGATTTTTATTATATTTTATGTTTGTTACTTAAATTTTGAAATAATTGTTTTTAATAGCGTTTAAGTCTTTTTTAATCAAATTAATGAAATAAAAAAAAATATGTAGTTCACTATGGTGGCTCTTTAAAAAATAAATTTTCGGAAAATGTCTCTCATTGAACTCATGCGTGCCCACCCTTGATATAGTCTCTTATTGTCCTGAATTGACGTTCTATCACACCATTTGTATTATGGTGATATGGACTTGAAAAGCATATTGTAATTCCCATTGATTTTGTAAAATCTTTCATCGTCTTAGATTATTTTTTATTTCCATTATTTAATTTTATTTGACCAGTATTATAATTAATTTGTTTAGAAGTCAATTAGCTATTATTTTAAAAATAATTATTTGACTATTTAAAACGTTAACGTTTTTAAATCTTAACAATTTTAAATTAAAAAAAAATTTAAAAACTAAATAAAAAATAATAACCATGGCTTCTCAAATCCCATTTACGAATCTTCAGAATCAGAAGATGATTTCGAAAATGAAATATATAAAGATAAGGAAAATATTGACCAATCGAATGAAAAAAGATCACGTGATTGGAAGTTTGAAGTGACATATACAAATAAAGATAAAGCGATCGATTTCATTAAATCCGAAAATCGAACTGCTGATTCTAAAAGTTTGTTATAGGTGTAACAAAGCAAAATTAAGAGGAAAACAATGTCCAGTTGGCTTTTTACTTCAGATACATCTTAACAATGAACACGTTGATTTATATCAAACCGGAGCAGATAACATGCACGACAATCTATTAGATAATAATAAATTAACTGAAGAAATGAAAGAAGAAATAAATACGCTTTACAATTTAAAAATAAAACCAAAAGCAATTTTGCAAACAAAAAAGGCTTACATCCTAAAAAGAAATCACAAGTATCCACCTATTTGAAAAAATTAAATAAATTGAAGTATGGATCAACAAAAATCAGTCTTGGATAACTTGAACAGTGGTGTATCGATCATAGTAATATACCTAAAGACGAAAATCAAAGTTTTGTTGCTGCATTCAGCATTCGATATGGCAATGAAGAAAACGAACAAGAAATGGAAACTGAAGATGAAGAAGAAGAGGATGAATACAACTTTAGAATGCTAATTTATACGAAGACTTTTGAAATAAGCAAAAAAAACTAAAAAAATCACCCTGATGCTACACCCAGTATTAATAATTGGTACAACCGATATAGACCGCCATTTTCATCTCCGTGTGCTCTAATGAAAAAACAAAAGATTTCATTTTTATATTTAAGTCACTTGTTAATTCGTTACAAAATCTCGGTGAGAACATCCATTTTGATAATTTGATTTCAGACGCTTCAAATTCAATTCGAAATGCTTTCAAAAAGGTTTTTGGAGAAGATTCAAACTTAATTATGTGTTGGGCTCATATGCTTCGTAATGTCGTCAAACATTTGAATTTAGTTGAACAAGAATTCAGAGAGCATATATTAAACGATATTGATACTCTTCATTTGGCTTCAAATAAGATTATTTTTGAAAAAGCCAAGCAATTATTTTTTAAAAAATGGCTTCAAAAGAAACAAAATGATTTTATCGACTATATGAAGGAAATGTGGTTAACAACTCATCAGAATTGGTATGAGGGAGCACTCAGCAATACTCATCAACCAACAATGCAATAGAATCATTTAATCTAGTTATTAAAAAAGAAGATACTCTTAGAAAAAGATTTCCATAATCGCGTTATTTTAAACTTTGTCTCGATTCTGTTAAAAAATGGTCAAATCTTTATGAAAACAAGGACAAAGTATTCGTCGAATCTCCAAAGATTGATCTAAAAAAATGGACAGATGGTTACCATTGGGCCAAAAGTAGTAAAATATTAACATCTAAGACTCTTTCCAATTGTGTATAGTACTACTGTCCAGCAGGAAACGAATCAAAAGTATCAGAGGACCAAATACAAAATGTGAAAAGAAAGACATGCGTTGGAATACATTCGATAAATTTAGAAAAAGATCTTCGATTGTGTGGATCGTAAATATTTCGTTAGATGGTGCCAAATGGAAGGAAGGTACATGTACTTGTCCATCTTTTCAAAAGAATACATGTGTAGGCATGTAATTGCTGTATCTATTCGTCAAGCCTTCACATGTTGCCAAACAAATACCAATCGGAGAGAAACGTCAGTGAGGAAGACCAAAGAAAATAACAAAATCATTACTAGTAGATTAAATTAAAATTATATTTTTTAAAAGAAAATTTACTGATCCCTATTACCAATCATTATTTGAATAAATACTGATCACTTGTTAACTTTTGTTTGATCAAATTCTATTTTAATACTAATCAATTATTAATTTTTAACTGATTAAATGACATTAGATATTGATCATTTAATTAAAATATTGATCATCTTAATAAAATATTGATCAAAAAAAAATTTTTACTGATCATTTTTTACTAAAATATTAATCATTTTATTTGTTGCCAAAATTTATCCATATCAGGTAGTTAGAGGCCCACTGCAGTACAACTATCTAGTACCACCCCCCCCCCTCCTAGAAATTTTTTTTTATTGCTGCAGAGGGATAAATCGGAAATGAGAACGCTCCAGAGGGTAATCTTTAATTACATTACATTTTCAGACTATAGTCAAGGAGTAATTTTGGTCTTAAGAAATTTTTTACACAAAATCCAAGCCTCGCTAAAAAAGCATGTGCGACATTTCTAAAAACTTCTAAAATTGCTTGTAAATGATTTATTATGGTGCGTTTTTTCAGTACAACGATTCTACATATCGAAATTTTGCATGTATTTTTTACTGTGTGTTGTGTTTGTGTGTTTCAGTTTATTTTTTATAAACCTAATTCCGAAAATTAGTAACTTCTATAATCTAAAAAAAAATCAATAAATTTATAGTATAGGAACACACAAACTTACCTGTGTAGAAATTTATTGTTCCGAAATTTAATAACTTTATTATAGGATTTGTGAAGGTGAGAGAAAAATAATTGAACATACAAACACAAAACACATAATGAAAAATGCATGCAAATTTGTTATAGCTTTTTTTTGTTCCGAAATAAATAACCATTAACATATTTTTAACATATTGTTAAAATATAATTATTTTGAAATTATTAAAAAATTATGCAGTAAAATACTTTTAATTTAGAAGTCGACAGCTCTAGCTTGAGCTTCAGAGAGAAAGAAGAAAATACATCGTAAAATTCAAATATAAAATAATTTAGAATATAAACTTTCTTTAGATTTAAAGATATTTCTCAAGATACACTACCTTTTCGCGAAGGTGGAAATCTGACAATGTAAGATTCATTCATTAAATTACAAAACATTAAAATTTGCAGAAAGAAATTCACAATTCGTAAATTTAAATAAATTATTTTAATAAATTAATATTTTCATAGGTATACAGAAAATGACAAAATTCGACCTTTCCTTCTTTCCTAATTGTATTAAAAAATAAATATGTTCGGTGATTAATTAATTTATTTATAGTCAAAAATATATCTAACTTACATATTATCGAAATAATTCCAAATAAATTCTTAAAATATCAAAATTCCTAAAAAAACACCTGGAATTTAATTATCAATATGTTATATTATTAATGCTGACTAACAGTAATATTTAAGAACTTGAATAATGATCTCATAATTATATAAAATCAAGATTCAAGTCTTAAAGTTACTTGAAATTAAAAAAAGTTACCTGAAAACCATTTTTAATAAATTGCATAAATGAAATTGAATAACTTCATTTTCATGTAAATGGTGACTCACCTCAACTGGTGTGCACACCAACGTGAATTATAGAGGTTACTAAATTTCGGAATTGGGTGTACCACTTTCTCACTTTCTATATTAAATGTGTTTGTTATTTGCAACGCTAAAAATCAACACACAGGTAAGTTTGTATGTTTATATAATATACACGTATTGATTATTTTTTAACATTATAGATGCGTTTGTTCACTGCAAACTGGTGTATTCAAGCTCTTCTGTCGTTTGATGCCGCAGATTCCAGATATGTTCTACCACATACTATGCCAATTTATGAAGTTTATCCGTTGCCTCATACTATTTGCAGAATGGAGTTGACTGGGAGAGAATTGATGGATTATTTGATGAGAATTAAACACTAACAATTATTGTCCAGTAATGACAGAAGTTTATTTTTAATTTTTTAAATAAATAATTTTATATTTTTATTTATACTTTTAGGAATGAATTCGCGAAAAATAGTATTCTTAACCAAATGATGATTTAAAACAGGCATGAGCAACTTGTTTTTGTTAGGGGCCAGTTCAGTCTTTGAAAATGTTTCGGGGGCCGGATGTATTTAGCACGAATTTATTAATATATATTCCAATAATATATCTTTTTAATAGCAAAGATCATTTAAATTTACATGATTAGGCATATATTATATATTATATACTGCCCGACACTATTTTTAGCACAGTAAGAAATTTCGTTACAAAATCATGAATAATGTAATAAATGAAATAAATTGCACAGACAATTGCACAGTACACAAAGCACGGATTGTCCAAGATTATCTGAAATCAAGTAATATATCAACGATTACATGGCCGTAAGGAAGTCCAGACTTGAACATAGTTGAGGATGTCTGGAAGATGATTTCAGATATGGTTTATGACGGACCGCAGTTCTTAAACATAGCTGTTTTAGAAAAAAAAATTACGAATGTCATATCTCTTATCAACTGTACCAGGCGACATAAAATTTTGGATTTCTATGCATCAATAAGATTGAGACTGTGTAAAGTTCTGAGTAATCACGGAAATTTGTATAATTGTTAAGTATTAGTGTGAATAAATAAAGTGTGCTAAAAATTGTGTCGTATTTTAATTTTTAAAAAACCTAAGAATTCAAATATTATTTAAACAAAAAATAATATATGTCTAAGTAGTGATAATTATTAAAAGTATTACTATACTAATTACAATCATACAAAATTTATTTCATTTATTACATTATTCATGATTTTGTAACGAAATTTCTTACTGTGCTAAAAATAGTGTCGGGCAGTATATATACTAGTTGTTATTGGAAGGCAAAATATACAAACTATGAAAATACCCAAATTTAACTTTAATAATCCCATATTTATAGTTTATTTACTCGCACAAACTCTGGATTGTTCGAATTTATATTTTTTATGCTTCTCAAGTTTGCATATACTACTCAAATATACCCAACATATCAATATCAATCTTGTTCTGGTTTTGGTCTGTGTGACATTTGACACTTCTTATCACGACATAAATCTGAAATATTTGCCTTGATAGTTGATGTTGCTACTCGTAATTCGTTTGACAAGTTATCATCAGTGAGCCGACATCTGTTTTTGCACTTTGTTTGTTTCATCTTAGAAAAGAATTGTTCACAGATGTAAGTGCTGGGGAAAAGTGAGACCATTTTCAGCGCATGATATCGGATTGATGGAAACGCTTTCTGAGAAATGTAGAGTTTGTAGAATTGAATCAAAGAGACGTCACGAAACTTTCTTTCCAGATCGCCATTACACTGCAATTCAATGAGCTCCATTTGCATTGATTCTGGTGCTGTCTCAACATTAACACTGAATGGTTCAGAAAATAGTTTGAAATCATTTTCATGTTCGGCAAAATCAGCAAATCTTGAAGAAAACTGTGTTTTCAATGCAATTATGTGTTCATTAAATTTCTTCGTGTTAGCTAAATTTGCATCATTTTTGCAATCAGTTAAATTTGGAAAATGCACCGTAATGTCCTTTGATAATTGATTCTCCCATAGTTTCAGCTTTGTCTGAAATCCTTTGATATGATCGTGAAGATTATTTATCAGTTGATCCCGGCCTTGTAACTTCGTGTTTAGATCATTCAGATGCGTTGTGATGTCAACTAAAAAGGCCAAGTCAAGTAGCCAATTTGCATCGGATAACTCCGGAATTGGTTTCGACTTCATCTCCATAAAAAGTTTAATTTCTTCACGAAGGCAATAAAAGCGATGCAATACTTTTCCTCTGCTCAGCCAACGAACTTCGCTAAAGTAAATTCCATCCGAGTATTCTGTCTCAATACTAGTGAGAAACTCTTTAAATTGTCGATGATTCAATCCACGTGATCTTATGAAATTCACGGTTTTCACAACAACTGTCATCACATGATCCATCTTTAGTTCTTTTACACATAAATTCTCTTGGTGGATTATGCAATGTGATGCAATTAATTGCTCACTTCCTTTCATTTTAACAAGCTCCGCCTTCAATAAACCAACTACTCCCTTTTTTATTCCAACCATTGCCGGAGCTCCGTCTGTCGTTATTCCTGTTAGTTTTGGAAGAAAAAGCCCGTTTTCTGCCAATGCAGTTTTGATTTCATCAAAAACATCTTCTCCAGTTGTAGTCCCTTTCATGCTCGCTAATTTCAACAGTTCTTCCGTAACATGGAAGTCCTGATCAACCCACGCACAAAAATTGCTAACTGCGCGGTGTCTGTCATATCCGTACTTTCATCAAGGCATATTGAATATGCTTGAAATAGTTCAGCTTTTTCTTTCAAGATTGTTTCAATGTTTTTTGCAATATCATCAATTCGTCTTACGATTGTAAATCGAGAAAGGCTGATATTCGAGAAAAGTTGTTTTTTTTCGGGACAGATACAATCCACAGCAGCATCAATGCATTCTTTGACAAACTCCCCATCAGAAAACGGTTTTAGTTTCTTGGCAATTATCTCATTTATCATGAAACTCGCCTTCACAACACACTCAACCTCTTTATTAACTTTGATAAAGAATGTCTGTTGCCCTAGAAGTGCTTTTCGGAGAGATTCTATCCTATCTTTCCTTAATTGTCCCTGTATCTGATCGAACTTTTCTGCATGCTGAGTCTGGTAATGCCGTCTTACATTAAATTCCTTTTTAACGGAAATTGATTGCGAGCAAATAAGACAAACGAGCATATTGTTTGATTCTACAAACAGATAATCCGATGTCCACTTATCATTAAATACTCGGTGTTCACTGTCAACTTTTTGTTTTTTTGTAATAGTGCTCATCCTCAACTGTGGTTGAAATTGCGTATTTTTTTTTTATAATATAAACATAAAATTATAAGTTTTGTTCATAGAGGTAGTGAACATAATTTTTGATAATTGAACTGTTGGCTAAAGGAGTTTTATTGTACAACCTCACCTGCCTAATAATATGACAACAAGGGCATTAATGCATTCATTCCAGTCACACTCATCCTCACAGTTAAGAGAGAGCTACTAGTACATCCTAACCTCTCCTACAGGATTGAATAAAGGCCAGCTATTAGAGTAGCAGTAGCACACCAACGAACTTGGGATCATCTTCAGCCCTGCACAATTATACGCTCTACATGAAAGTTGGAAGTTTCCTTAATAGAATATAACTAAATACTTCACAGTGAGGTGTAAATGTGGAGAGGTGGCCGGAAGTTTACTGCTGCACCACCACGCTTATATTAAATGCGTATTTGTACTAATGGTGTAGCTCTAACGTCAACTGCATACATTCCTGAAAGCTTATCAAGGGCCTGGTTATATGGTGTGGATCAATGAACACTGGGGGCCGGTCAAAAGAGGCTCACGGGCCGTATGTTGCCCATACCTGATTTAAAACATAATTAAAAAACTATTATTTTTAATTTAGAATAATTCAAGAAATGAACTGAGTACCAAAATCGAGAGGAACTGTAAATTTAAATTCTATTATTAAAAATTATTATTTTTCATTTTAGATTTCTCATAAATGCTCATTCAACGCTAAATGCACGTGTTTTATTTAATACACTTAATGAAACCTTTTTTATAAGTTTGTTTTAATATTATTATAAAGTTTATTTTACCAGTCTTTGCGGGTTTTTCGCCAATCCATGACGAAAAGTGTCAATTTTTCTTCAGGTGACTACAAAGAACAAAGTCTAACAATATATAATGCATAATTTTTACTTCACCAAATACTCGTTTATACACGTTTCTCACTCCCAAACGCTTATTGATAAATACCGAGCTTTCGTCTCCTGCTAGAGATAGTATACAGAACACGTGTTTACGCATTTCTCACAAAGAATGTGTTAATAAAATTTTAAAGATTATTTTAAAATAAAGTTTTAATTGGGTCTGTTTGACCGCTGATATTGTTTTAAATAAATTGTTTTAAATTGTTTTAAACATCTTTCTACAGAAGCTCGATTAAGTAGAAACAGTAAATTTTATTGTGTATAATAAGATATGCAAATTATAAACTTAATATCTTATGAATTCAAACTTACCTTTAAATAACATTGGTAAGTATTAAAAATAATAGCTTTTTCTTTGTTAAAACGACGCATTAATTCCAAAGTAATTCGTCTAATAGCTGGTTGAAAATATGATTGCTCAGCATCTATCATCAGGCGCGTATTTTTTTTCTTTGCATGCTGAATTATATAAATTAAATTAAAACTAAAATTGTAAAATAAACGAAGAAAAAGAAAATCAACTAAAAAACAATTATTATAAAAGATTATCATTTAGTATTTTTCAAATGGCTAAACAAAAGAAATCATATTCAATTGACGAATAATTAATTTTATAAAATACAAAAAATTAAATCAATAAAACAAAAATAAATTTGGATCTGTAGAACACAGAATTTAAATTAATTTGCGTGATTTTAGTGTAACTTTGACAGATAATGAAAAATGTTCCTAAAAATGAGATTAATGAAGAAACCAATTTAAACGGATTTATCTGGAAAAAAAACACGATTGCTAAACAGACGTTATAGTGAATTCTTTTATGGGAGATTCTAAAATTTCTTTAAAAAAATATTAATTGTTCTATAAGTGGAGTTATGAAACTTCGGTTTATTTATTTGTTTTTTAAGAAGTCTAGGCTAGTTCTACACAATAGCTAAATTTGGACTATAAAATCATCTTGTATTAAGGAGCTATGCCTCAAAAAATCTCAATAAAAATCAATAAATATAGATTCAAACTAATTAATGTCTTCGTTAATCATGGATTAGTATTGTTTTGTTTTTGCTTCTCTTATTTTAAAAATAAAATACATTTATTATTGAATCAAAACTCATGAGCAATTATGATATCAATTAGACATACAAGTTGATTTTACTATTTTATATATCTATAAAATTATAAAATTACATATAGAAGTTTTATTAATGAAAATTTTTTAAATAAATGTTTTAAATATTGAAATATTTTGATAAATGGTTTTGAAAATATTTTATTCAACGCTGAAAATTTGTTTAAAATTATACAATATGTGATATAATAAATACTTGGAATTATGTCGTTAACTTTTGAACCGGATTTAAAAAATAATTTAGAAGATGTGATAGCAACTTCTAATATGTCGACCACGTCTATGGATTTCTTCATAAAGAAGCTATTCCCAAATGATTATCATAGAGTAGATGATGTTGAAACATTCATTAAAGAATGCGATAGATATTTTAAAATGGTACAAATGCCTACTTCAAGACAAGAATTGATGATCGAATTACTGATCGACAAACAGATCAGAGAGATATATACAGGAGTTGACCAAAATATCAAATGTTATAAGGAAAGATTGCGAAAGGCATTCGTCAAAAAAACAATGTTTTATAGACAGACTAGTGAAGAGCCCGATAAATATTTCACGATAGACGAGTAAGTCGATAAAATATTGGGGCATGAGTTAAACAAGGAAAGTTTAACAGAATATCTGCTGGTACACTGTGCAGCCGAGAAGACTTAGAAACAAGAATTGTGTCATAGTGACACCAAAGGAACAACGGATGTGAAGAAAAAAATCAAGAAGTTACATGAATCTCGTAGTGACAGAAGAGATCTACGCAGTGAAAGAAGAAGACCAGAAAGAAGACCAAGAAAGAAGAAGAGAACAGAATATAACAAGAAATTACAGAGACGTGGTTACAAATCAAGCAAGAAATATTGTATGACCAAGATATAATAGCAAGCCGAGAGAGTATCGAGAAGAAAAACCGAAGGTCATAAAGAGGCAGATTGTTACACAAATTTGGATAGAATGAGATATCGAAGAATCAATGAGAATTTTTGAAGACAACAAGAACGATACGAAGCAGGGAAATGGTTTTCAAGGAACGAGAAAGGAAACACGATAAGAAGACAAGAGATACGTAACATTCATAGACGAACCAAGTGATGAAAGAATAGAAGATAAATACAGAGAATACCCAAATATAAACGCCCCGATAGAAGATGAGATAGTCGGGGCAGTGTATTAAACAGTGATGATGACTCCCAAATTATTAATTATTATAATAAAAGCAAAATATCATGTATGTGAAAGATGTGAAAGATGTGAAAAAGATGTGAAAGATACAGAGGTAACGGTAGAGGAAAATAATGTAATAAGGCAAATGGAACAGATTCATAAAAAAAAGATTTTGCAGAAAGTGAAAATATACAAATACTCACCTTAGATGAATGGAAAAATGATATTATTAGTTATGATAAAATGCAAGGCCGACCAAGTGTAACAATTAGAATACAAAACTAGAAGAGGGAATGCTTGCTCGATACAGGAGCTACAGTAAATGTCATGAGTTGGAGCAAATTTGAGAAACTTAAAGATGTAGAGCTAAAAACAACAACTTATACATTGAGATGTGCAAATAATAGTGTTTTAGAAACGAAAGGTAAAGCAATATTAGAAATAGTAATAAATGGCAGGAAAAGAAGGATAAAATTTACGATAATACGATATATGACTCCAGGGGTAATTGGTGGTATAGAGTTGCAAAAACAATTTGGTATACAACTAAAATGGCCAGTAGAAGAGGTCGAGAAAACGAAGCAAGAGCACATATGCAGTATCGAAGCCAAATTTGGAAAGACAATAACGGAGATGGAACGATTTCAAAGAGCAAAGAATACTTTAAAGATAAATAATCCGATACTATTGAACATTGTAAAAAAGAATCAAAATGTTTTTATGGCTGATAAATGGGACATTGGCTGCACAAAGCTGTTGAAGGATAAAATAGAAACTCAAGGAAAGCCGATAAATACTAAACCTTGGAGACAACCAGTCAACGTGGAAGGTAAAATAGATGAAGCGATAAAAACTTATGGGAAAACGATATTATCAAAAAGTGTTTATCAAAATGCTTTAGTGGCCTCACCTATTCTAGGGTTTCCAGATTTCGAAAGAGAATTCATTTTGGATACTGATGCGAGTTTTGACATGATTGGAGCAGTATTATCACAGAATGACGACAACGGGTGTGAAAAGATTACAGCATACGGTTCTCATGCAATGAGCAATCATGAAAAGAGATATTGCATAACAAGGAAAGAGTTGCTGACAATCTATTATTTTTGTCAACATTTCAATCATTATTTATATGGAAAACGGTTCATTTTGAGAATGGACCATAGAGCTATCACGTTTATCCGACAAGATATTTTGTCCCCTATTGGGCATTGGTCACAAGGGTAATGGTCACACTCAATGTGTCGCAAGGATGTATTATTCAAAACAATGAAATAAAATCAATACATTTTTTAAACAATGGAATTAAAATTAACAATGGTAATCTAAATATTGATGTAATCATATTTGCTGCCATATCTTTGGAATCGTTGAAGTTGAATTATTAACGTTTTTCAAATATTCTATTGATCCGTTGATTGTTTGAATTTCACTTATTATTATTTTAATCTTTCCTAACAAAGGGTCATATTTCTTGTCAATAATTTTCATATTCCTTTTATTTTAAACAATAGATTTTTTGAACTGGTCAATATTGTCGTGTTTAATATATATATATATATATATATATATATAGCCACGTTTTACAGCATTTACTCGCTCGTAATCTTCATCGTTCTCTTCTAAATACTCCATGCATTGATTGTGAAGGGAAAAGGCTTTTTCGATAGTTTTTACAGTCAAATTTCTGACTGGAATAGGTTCGGATACGTCATTTTTATGACAGTCCATTTTCTGTAGCTCACCGTATGATTTTAACAAAGTATGCAATCAATTTAATTAATTAACACGCGTTTGTAATCGCAGCTAAGGCGTCACTCTTCTCTCGAATGCAAAGCTAAAATAGGTCAACTGTATGTATATAAATTGTATCTAACTAGGAGCCACGTAGCGACGTTATCTTGTCTCGCTCACTCTCATGACTAGCTATGTACATTTATATGCGTGTAAGTGAGCAAGAACATTATGTGTCACTCATTATGACGATTTATCGCACTGTCAAAGCCAGTGTCTGAAAAAAATGTTTTTTTAAATTGTTGGTCGCGTTATAACAAGTTCGCACTTGCCGAGGTCGCGATGAACGGAGGTTATTTGTACTTAAACACATACACAATGTATGAGCATTAGATAAGGACATTACGTAACAATGAATAACAATACTATGTAAAGACATCAAATAAGCACACTATATTTATAAGCGAATAAAATAAGTTATCGCAGGGTGATATATGGGTGCTCTTGCACTCACATATCAGTACTGGAATGGAGAATATAATCTAATAAATATAATATAGTTTAAAATTGATGTATTAACAATGCTTTTTATCACTCTATTTGGTGGGCTAATACACTCATTCAATAACTTTAGCATGTCAAACAATTTCAAACCAGCTACCCTATTTTATAAATGTAAATGGAACGACTCATTAATTGCTTTAAATAAATTAATATATTAAATAAAAATACTTCTGATAATTCGTCAAGCCTTTGAAGCATACGTCTCATCGAATGAATACCTTCTTTTGACAATGGTTTAATCAGAGACTTTGTAACACCAGTCTATTAAAGCAATTAATTTAATTAATAACTTCCTTTAGTGCCGGGCTGCACAAAGTGCGGCCCGCGGCTCTTACCACATTTTTTATTATTTTGAAAAGACCAAAATTTAGTTTTAAAATTTAATATCAATTAGTTTTAAAGTTGTTATTTTGTTGCTTTAATTTTAATTAAAAATAATGGTTTTTGTTTCATTCGTTTTAAAATTTAAATAAAAAAATGTCGGAAAATAATAACAATTCTCAAATTTTATCATGACACACTGCAGGCTTTCTTAGAACAATTACAGAAAAAAAACTTCATATAAATTATTCATTCAGTTTGTTTTATTCAGTGGTGAAGCGTCTATTTTAACTGTTGAATTATGAAAAAGTATTTTCTGTAAAAATATATTTTTGTAAACAATTTCTGAATAAATAAAAAAAACAAAAAGTTCCAGTTAAAATAAATAAAAGTAATTCGTTATTGGATGAAAAATTAGCCGAATTGTACAAGTTAAATTTATATTTCACTTCGTTTTCGTATCAATAGGTAATAATTGTGAGTTGTTCTTATTATTTCAAATTTTGAATTGAATTTAGTAATTTTTTTAAATTTTCAAATAGTTCGAGAAATGGCAGTGCAATGAATAAAAAACGAGTCAGAAAATAGGAAATTCATTAATTCCTGGTCAAAAAAATATTTTGTTATTGATCAAAATAACTCTGTTATATGTTTACTTTGTCCAAAAAAAATCACTTGTATGAAAGATTTTAATATAAAACGCCATTATGAAACTAATCATCATGAGTATCATAAATGTGAGGGTAAAATTCGATTGGAAAAACTTGATTTACTGAGAAAAGCTTTGGTCTCACAACAAAGTATTCAGAAAAATAAACCAAGATGCTGAGGTGTCTCTGGAAACTATCTATAATCTTGCTCGTTTGATTGCGAAATCTTTTTGTCCATTTACTGAAGATGAATTTATAAAAAAAATGTTTAAGAACAGCATCGGAAAAAAATGTGTCCTGATGTTACCAAAATGTTTGAGCAGAACAATAGTACAAAGAAGAGTTTTTGAACTTGCAGAAGATATTTCTTCACAGTTAACGGAGCAATCACAAAAATATTTGTATTTTTCCCTTGCCGCAGATGAATAACTGATAATTTTGAAGTTATCGAGGAAATGCTGACCGTAAAATTGATGAAGGGACGAACAACCGGTCAAGACTTAAAGATTAATTTATTGGAACCCTGTAAGGATGCAAATTTCAATTTAGGTAAGTTAGCTAGAATTACAACCGACGGTGCACCGGCTATGATTGGTATTAATAATGGTATGGTGTCATTGATTGCAAAAGATCTCGAAGAGCGAAATCACAAATTTTATTACGATTTCATTGCATAATCCACCAACAAAACCTTTGTGGAAGAGACATTGGAATGAAACGCGTAATGATAATCGTTATTTTAATTGTTAATTTCATTAAAAAGAGAACAAATAATCATTGCCAATTTAAACTTTTCTTGAAGAGATAGAAGCTGAATATCACGATGGCTTAGTAAAGGAAATTGCCTAAAACGGTTTCTGGATTTATTATCAGAGATAGAGATATTTATGACGGATAAAGAAAACATTGTACCAGAAATTAATGATGAAAATGGCTAAGTGAATTAGCTTTCCTGAACTCATGTAAACTTCTTTAATTTGAAGCTTCAAGGAAAAAATAAATTTATATCAGATATGGCTAATCATGTGGAAGCTTTCGAAATTAAATTAAAATTATTCCAAACACAATTTTTGAATGGTCAATGTTTTCATTTAACAATTTGCCAAAGTTTTATTAAAAATAAAATATATAGTCTACTTTATGCTACAAAAATTGGAAAATTAATAGAAATTTTGGAGAAAAGATTCGAGGATTTAAAAAAATATAAATTCGATTTTAAAGTATTTTCGAATCCTTTTTTAATAAATCCAGAAAAAGCTAGTCCTCATCTACAATTGGAATTAATAGACTTGCAATCCTGCGAAATATTGAAACAAAAATACATAGAAATATTTTATCAATGTTTGGATAAGGACAAATACCAAAATTTATATGATATAGCGGGACGTTACGCATCTTTGTTTGGTCCAACGTATATATGTGAATAAACCTTCACAATTATGAATATAAATAAAAGCAAGCTACTATTTGGTATATCACGGACGTAAACTTGGAAGCTATATTAAGGCTGGCTACAACACAATTAGTTCCAAATATTTTTAAAATTATTTTAAAAGGTAAAAATTTAATATGTATATGTAAAAATCAATAAAAAATATTTTTTTGCTTGTGGCCCGCAGTAAAATATTTGTATTTTAATTTGGCTTGTCACTTTAAAAACTTGTGCACCCCTGCTTTAGTGTGATAAAAATTTTCAACGCAGTAATTTTTAAAGCGCAATTATAAGATTTGTATTGAGCAAAAAATCATCTTTAATCATTCTGAGGAAGACAATAAATAATTTATTAACCTTCACGACACTACGCTGGGTACATTTGTACCCCAAAATTCTTGTTACTTAAACCAGTGATGCCCATCTGATATTTATTGTAATCTATAAATATATCCCAATGAATGAAACGCGAAAAAAAAATTAAAATATGTTAACCTTCGAGTACCGAAACCTAGAAAATGGGATCGGGAAGCGATGTATCCCAAATTAAATTGGATATTAAGAAACTAAAAGTCAATATAATACTAAAATTAAATTAGATATTCATTTTGGTGCAAGATCTGTGTTTAAAATTATTTTATCGCGATCGTTTTCTCCGATCTTCATATATTTTAATTTTTCGTTCCATAATAAAAAGAGGTAAAATATAAAATGGTTTAGGAAAAGTAAAAGAATAAATTTAATAGTTTATAAAATAAAATGTATTTAGTATTATTAATTTTAGTATTCATTATAGTACTATATTGACTTTTATTTCATTTTATCCCATTTTTGAGGTTTCGGTACTCGAAGGTTAAACTAACTTAAAATACGTACAGAAATTCAAGATGATGAGAAATTCGTCATGGTGATTTATTAAATAAGCCAACGGCAAATTTTGGATTTAATATTATATAATATATAATATTAAATCCAAAATTTGCCGTTGGCTTATTTAATAAATCACCATGACGAATTTCTCATCATCTTGAATTTCTGTACGTATTCTGTACGTATTTTAAGTTAGTTTAACCTTCGAGTACCGAAACCTCAAAAATGGGATAAAATGAAATATATATATATATATATATGTGTGTGTGTGTGTGTGTGTGAGAATATTGATCTAAGAAATATTTGAGCTTTATATTTGTACTTAACAACTCTCCGTAATGAATCAATAAATCCGAACAAACTATAAAGACATTGCGACAAAACATGCAGATCATAAGAAAAAACGCTAATTTTCTTTGAGACACTAAGATTAAGTCTTCAAAATTAATCAAAAAGGAAGAATTTACAGCAGTGTCTGATCAAACTCGTTTTGCGAGCTTAAAGATTGCTCAGATTCTAGCGAAGAAGAAAAAACCACATTCAAGGGTTGAAGAAATCATTTTAACGTCATTGGAAATTGCAGCTGAAACAATATTGTCGACTGAAAACGTAGAAACATTTTAAATCATTATTTACCATGGAGAACCATTTCTCCAAGAATAAAGATATGTTTGCGGATATTATGTAGCAACTTTGAGAAACATTTGATGATTTGAAAGATGATATTTACAAATTGTAGCCAATTCGATTCGACGAAAACACATTCAGTGGCGTACCAAGGATTTCTGGGGCCCTTGTGCAGATTTTGGGACGCACAAAATATTTGTCGAACGAAGTGATCCGAGGAACCAAACCATAGGCAGGCTTGGGGGAAGGTGATTAGCAACTCTCTGAGTAAATTTGCGCATTTTAAAACAGAAATAGTAGCGTTTCGGGTTGGGTTGAAAGGATATTTTGTTACTTCTCGGTATTCTCTGTATTTACGTCAAGTAAAGCAAATAATTTAATAGATGAATGGGTATGACATATGTGGTTTACAACTATATCAATATAGATTCCTAATAATATTAAATGTATAAACCGTCCAAACTGTGGTTGCTGTGTTAATAAAAACAAAACAAACGCCAAAGCGATGCTTGGTTTGATGACAATCGGGGAATTTATAATGCTCGAACGTATAAATTTTACTAATTTTTCGTCCTGGGCCCTTGTGCCGTGCACAACCTGCACAACCTATTGCTACGCCACTGGAACGAAGTGATCCGAGGAACCAAACCATAGGCAGGCTTGGGGGAAGGTGATTAGCAACTCTCTGAGTAAATTTGCGCATTTTAAAACAGAAATAGTAGCGTTTCGGGTTGGGTTGAAAGGATATTTTGTTACTTCTCGGTATTCTCTGTATTTACGTCAAGTAAAGCAAATAATTTAATAGATGAATGGGTGTGACATATGTGGTTTACAACTATATCCAATATAGATTCCTAATAATATTAAATGTATAAACCGTCCAAACTGTGGTTGCTGTCTTAATAAAAACAAAACAAACGCCAAAGCGATGCTTGGTTTGATGACAATCGGGGAATTTATAATGCTCGAACGTATAAATTTTACTAATTTTTCGTCCTGGGCCCTTGTGCCGTACACAACCTGCACAACCTATTGCTACGCCACTGAACACATTCAATATATTTTCCTAATAAGATTTAAAACAAATTTGTTGTTTTTTAGCTGTAACTAAAAAGGAGTGCTGAAGAAATATATTATTTAGGGTGCCCTATCCCAAAAATGGTTGTTTGACAGTGGTGTAAACCATGTTCATGGATATGGTTTTGCTCCTTTAAGTAAAAATTATGGGTTGAAAACATCAACAGTTTGCGACTGGGTAAAAAATCAAGTGGAAATTTTTAAGACTTTGATAAATCCAGAAATGTTTACACGCGATTTTCGGGTGGTAGTCGGAATAAAGAATTTGGTGAATTAGAAGCTGAGCTGATCAAATTAATCAATGATAGAAATGAGAAAGGCCTCCGCGTCAAAGATGTATTAGAAGAATGGCGCTTAATACAAAATAAAATTATAATTTGGGAAAATATAAAAATTTTAAAGCATCAAGCGCCTGGTTTCATAAATTTAAAACATCCTGGTAATTATTTTTGAGGCGAGAAACAACATCCCGAAGAATACCGGAGATTTCGATAAACTTGCTTGCGGATTCTTATAAAGAATGCAAAAAATTATATCGAATCAAAAATTTGAACCAGGGACCCGGGTTCGATTTTTTATGTATTTAAATATAATATTACTGACATTTAAGTTGACTTAACTACAATCAGTTTAAAATTCAATCATCTGAATTCCATCAGGATAAATTGAACAAACATCAACAAGTAGTTAGATCAACATCGATATCAATATTCAAAAATAAACTAAATAAAGTTTTGAGTTTTTTTAATGCTGGAATTAAAAACTGATATTTTTACTAACTACGATTACTGAAACTGAAACCATGCGTATCATTTGTGTACTATAGAACACACCCACGGGCCACAGGTCACTAGGTCAAATGAAACGTCATCTGGTATTTTATGCGGTGTACGATTAACAATGGTTTAGGGGTACATGAAATGCTCTGCCTAGGGTCCCGGAATTGCTGTCGGCGGGACTGCATATACATAAAAATTAGAACAATTGAGTTCATCTTAAAAGTTATTTAAATAACTTTTGATTATCCCTTTAGTCTTTGATGCACTATCATAATTATTCCTTGTTTAAGATTGTTGACATCCATCCATTCAACTATTTGATTCATTGGTACTGACTTGAATTTGGATATAGAATTTCAAATTTTGTTTCAGACAAAATCATAAAAATTTTATATGAATGTAATTGGAATAGTAACTTAAAAGTAACTTGAATAGTAAATTAACTTTAAATCGATATTTTTGTGGTAAAATTGAATTTAAATTTACATATTTTATTAGTTAAAATGTAATCTAGGTAAAAAATACCTACTTTCTAGAGGGTTTTGACATATACCGGACGANAAATTTACCAAAAACAACTTGGCTGCCAGAGTTAAAACAACAATATAAAAATTAATTATTAATTTTTATAAATTAATAATTACACTTTAAGAAATATTTTCACTAACTTGGAGATCTTTAATTTTGAATAGATCAGCCATATTATGTTCAAAGTTCTTTAAATTGAGCCACTCGAATAAGTCGATATGACTAAATAATATCAACATAAATGAAAAATGAAATATTTAAAATATTTATAAATAAAATCATTTTATTATTAATATAATTTTCACTTATTTTCAATTTTTTGACAAAAATTTTGGCACAACAGTTTCAAATGTTTAAAATAAGAATTAATTAGAAAATTTTTGACCAATAAAACAGTCTGAAAAAAAAATTAAGATCAAAAGTATTACATAATTAGTTGAATTAATTTTATGATTTTATGTCAGCTAGGTTGTTCAGAGACACAATTAAAAAGTTACAGACATTTATCTGTAGTAAGACTGTAAATAATACCTATTTGAAATTATATAATATTTATGCATGTGGAATTTGTATGGCTGAGTATTAAGTAACGTATGTCTGAATTTCAAAGTTGCGATATTGTATTATGTATGCATGTGTTTATCTTGTTCAAAATACTTCCAGCCACCAAGAGAAAGTCGTGAACACCTATTGTTTTCTGTATGTAAAAGTCTTAATCATCAATTAAGCAATATTTTAAAACTTATTTTATTATTATTAATAAACTCTTGATTTTATTCAAGCTTAAAATATCAAAATTATTGTAACAGTGCCTCTCATAAGGATTGGGATTTTATCATGGAAAGGTATTATAAGCATAACCATAATCTTACCACCTTTTTTATTTGCCCTGTTTATTAAATATTAAAAATATTACTAACATTATTTGACTTGATGGATTGTTTATAATTTAATTTATGATTTTTCCCCTACAATTTGATGTTCTGCATCATTTCTTAATTCCATTTTAATTAAATTATTTTATTTTATTTATTCATAATTAGAATAATATCAAACATGATAAGAAACATCAATTATAAAGGAAGATGTTTAGTAGATGGAATGAAGTTCTCGACAGGAAAACCTCAACATGTTGTGGACAGAAACGTAAAATATCCTATTTTATTCTTCAAGAGCGGGAAATGCAGGGTAATGGGATGTAAGAAGCCATTAGAAGAAGGAGATCTCAAGTATCAGATTAAAGACTTACAAATCCAATCAATTACAGTAACCAATAGATACTATAAACCTGAAATATTTCCAGCTTTACGAATCCACAAGTACAATCCACTATATGTGTCAATGTGTTTATTAGTTGTAATATTAGAAATTAAAACTTTACATTATTTCAATAAAATTCTAGAAATTCAGAAAAATCCTACAACAAATGAACAAATTTTAGAATTTTTATTAAGTTAAATCAGGGGTCTCCAAACTTTCCAGCCTTAGGGCCATACTGATTACTCCAGTAAGTTCCGAGGGCCAAAATCATATTATCATTGTTGCCGGTGGTAAAAAGTGAAATAGTCCATTGATGAAAAAAAAAGTCCGAAAAAGTACTCAACGTTTAAATCGGACTAAAGTTCGCAAAACGGCAACACTGCATATTATTAATTTTCCTGTCATTATCTGTAATTTCTAGATTAGTCGTAGAGTATGAGCCATGAGGAGTAACGTGACACGACATCTGGTAGACACAAGCGGAAATAGGTAGTACCTTCTATCGCTAACAAATGGCGCTAAAAGCACGTACAGAATAATCTCGTTGGTTCGAGAAAGTTCTGGTGTCTTCCACTCACTCCTAGATGGCAGTAATTGGAATATATAAGAAGGCTAGTGGCGCAACCACAAGTCAGTTCCTATGACACTGTTGTGAAATAAAATAGTGCGTACCTCTTTAAAACGTGTTTGTGCGTGTTTAAGTTTAAGATATCTTTGTAACAGTACACCCAATTCCGAAATTTAATAACCTCTATAATTCACGTTGGTGTGCACACCAGTTGAGGCGAGTCACCATTTACGTGAAAATGAAGTTATTAAATTTCATTTATTCAATTTATTAAAAATGGTTTTCAGGTAATTTTTAAGACTTTGTAAGATATAGGCTTGTTGCTCATCATTCATTTTTGAATTTTTGGTTTTGACAATAATTCAAAAATGAATGATGAGTAACAAGCCTATATCTTACAAACCGTATTATTGAAGATGGAAGAATTGTTCCCAAATATGAAGAACAGGCTTTCATATTGTGCGCCAGAACTGTTTGCTTATAGAATTAAGCAGTTGATAGATCGATTAAATTACAATATGCATTACGAATCTGTATAAGAATCGAGATTGAAATGTCATGAAGATTGTGTCGTCTGTAAGTGTTGTGTGTTTACGGGTAATTTATGTTTTGATTGTTATTTTTTATATGTCAATGCCAAGAAATGTTGTAGAGACCAGCAGAGTCTCCAGTAATAAGAAAATGCCAAATTAACTAAAGAACATTCCCGCCAAGAGACTCGTAGAAAGACCCAAAAAGTAAAACCTTATTGTAAGAAATGTGTTGGTCAACCTACAATGTGCTCTGATTGCTTCGACGACCATCACTCATAAATTCTATGTACAAAAAATTCTGCGGCCTTAAATTACCTTGGCTTTTTTAGCGAGGATCGGATTTTGTATTGTAAATCTCTGGGACCAAAGATTACTACAAATTACTAAAAAGATTACTACCAAATTACTACAAGTCAAACAAATTTAGAAAGTGCTTTAACATAGTTAATGACTACCTTAAATTTTATAAATTTAATTAAATTGAATTGATATTGAAAACAAGTAATTTAAGTGTGAAGAAAGGATTGAGTATTTAATATTTGTGCCAGCTGATTTTGACAGTGAGTTGTTAGAAAACAAGAGAAACAAGATCATGTCCAATTTTTGACAGATTCAACTCGTTGAAGGAATTTAATGCAGAAAATATTATACTAAAAGTCAATCATGGATTTGAAAGTTGGAAAGGTGTTATCTGTTCTTGCTGGAATTTTGTTAAGACCAAAAAATACATTCACGTCTTTCTATATCTGAAATAGAAAGGAAAGTTGGCTTTAATCAATGTGACGCTGCTTAGTGAAAGAAAAAAAACGTTGCAGGCCGAAGAAAGTAAAGGCTAATAATAGTTTGACAAGACAACTTGTCTAATAAATGGTTTCTTAAACATTTTAGTTTTGTTGCATTCATTTTTAATATTGTCAATTATTTTATAAAATTTAAGACAGTAATTAACGATGTTAGAGCGTAAAATCTTGCATAAAACCCTCGGAACTATTAATATTAATAATTTTCTAAATTTGTGTGGCTTGAAGTAAAGTTGTGTGTTATTAATATTAATATTATTAATATTATTAATATTATATAAAGGCATTTTCTAAATTTAAGTGTCGAAAATAAAATTTGTGTGATGAAGTAATTTTATGTAAATAAAATAAAATTTATGTGCGCAAAATACCCAACCATATTATATGTATATAAGCAAGCAAACCTATAATATAAATGTTATTATAAATGCTTTAAGTTTAGATTTACTAATTATAATTTATACCATAACTAAATAAGAATAATTTTTGTATTTTGTAACTATCTATTGATTCAATCTAGTCAGTCTTAATGGGTAATTATTTGTTATTTTTATAAATTTTGCTATTTTGTATCGATTTGAACGAATTCCATTACATAAGAAAAATCTAAGAAAAATAAATTTAAAAATTAAAATTTATTATATTTCAATATTCAATTAATTTATAAAAATTCAATATTTTTCCAATTTTTCCAAAAATATATTTTTCCAATTTTTATGTCGTCTTTGAAATGAATTGTTTCGGACAGTGTATCTGGCGTAAAGTTCAAGAGTATGGTTATGCTGGAAGATACAACCTGTGCATGTTATAATATATGAAGTATTTGAAAATGAGGTGCAAATTATTGCCAATAGAACAATGTTGGTATAAATTTATAAAGAAATTATAATAAAGTTGTCATAGAGTAAACTTTTCATATATTATTAAATTTAATGAAGTAATTCTGTTTTTTCCCCTAGATACAATTCCATATTTGCGTAATAATCAAGCCATAATCGTCAATACTCATTCATCTCATCTAGGCGGGGAACATTGAATTTCGATATAAATGAAACCTGGTAAGATATTAGTGTTTGATCTTTTGGGTTTTGATTATCCGGTTTTACTAGTTTCGAAAATATAGACAATCCCAAAAACGAACCTCCACCCGATGAAGAAAACAATACCCGGGAAAATGAAACGGAAATTGAAAATATCAACTATCTGAAATAATTAGTTAAAAAGATTGAGGGATTATCGATAGAAAAATTAATGGTACCCATAAGAATTCGACCAAGTCGTCCGAAAATGGAAAAATCAAGAATGGAAACAAGGAAGCTCTGGAAAATATAAAATCAAAGTTCAATATCGAGACCAAACAAACTTTTTGATCATTACAACAATTTTGATCCCGACAAAAGGTTCTGATGGAAAAATCGATGAAAAATTTAAATGGTTTTCCTGATGTAATAACATTAAAAATTTTTTGTTCTAATCTACATGAAATTTATTTATAAGATAACTTTAGAAAATCTAAAAATACGATATTTTGTAGTAAGGAGACGTGAGCCATCCAGAACAATATAATTTAGTCTTCCGACAAAAACTTGAATAACAATACTACTATAATTATAGAAGTGCATAATTGAAGCCTTAAAATGTAATTTTTTTGAAATCATTTGTTTAAAGTCAATAAAGAAAAATCTGTAAACTGAAAATTGAAAGGGCCTGGATGACATTTTTAAGTGAAAATTAATTTCAAATAAATAAACTATTGATAATTAAAATTAAACAAAATTCACACTGCAATCATGCATTGTTGAAATGAAATAAATAAAGTTCAAAATTACAAAACACTGATATCGCAAAGAATGTCGAAACAACAATGGTAAGTGTAGTGATCGTAGTGATTTTCATAATTAAATTAATTAGTTAATGAGTTTTATTTATGCGTAGGTAATAATGAAAAAAATACAACTTTGTTTAAATATTATAATATTTTTAATTAAAATAAGAAACCAATCATCAATGTTCACGAGCTTTGGGTCCCAAAGGCTGGAGATAGCGAAATAATTATGCTGATGAAAATAAAATAGTAAAATTTTTAAATCCAAAATTTTAAAAGCAAGGAAAATTAAATTAAACTAAATATTATAAAAATATATAAACTGTTATTTTAAAAAAAAGATTAAAAAATTCTTAAAAAATAGTAAATTTCGCTCTAAAACTGTTTTACAAAATCAAATTACAATAAGAAATGAATTGAGAAAATTATACATAAAACCATGGCGGTCCAAATCACCTTCCACGCTGTGCTTAGGTATGGGTCACTTCTAGGTTATTATTTCCACACACAAAAAATACACCTAACTGCGAAATATAACATTATAATCTAAAAAAAAAATCAATAAATATATATAATAGGAACACACAAACTTACCTGTGTGTAGAAATTTAATGCTGCGAAATTTAACATATTTATTATAGGAATCTAAAAAGTGAGAGAAAATAATTAAGCATACAAGCACAGCACACATAATGAAAAATACATACAAAATTAAGTAAAGTGTTTTTCATGCGAAATATACATTGATTAACATATAAATATTTTCAAATTATTTAAAAAGTTATGTACAAAAAAACTTTTGAATCAGATTCTGACTGCTCTACCTTGAGCTTTAGGGAAAAAGAAGTAAATACATCGTAAGATTTAATTATAAAATAATTCAGAATATAAAATTTCTTTAGATTTACAGATATTGAAGAAGATCCTTCGACATCTTTGAATTTGCAGGGAAAAAATCGCAAATCGTAAATTTTAATAAATTATTTTAACAAATTAATATTTTCATAGAATTACAGAAATAGACAAAATTCGAAAGAAGATTACAAAAACTTAAAAAATATTTTATCCATTCTTTACTAAATGTCTTTAAAAAATAAATGTTTGGTGATTACTTTACTTATTTTATAATTATAAAAATATCTAACTTACATTTTAACGAAATAAATCCAAATAAATCCAAATAAAATACCATAAAATTCCTAAAAAACACCTGAAATTTAATTATCAATGTTATATAATATATAATATATATTATCAATATTATAAATGCTGACTAACATTAATATTTAAGAACTTGAATAATGATCTCATAATTATATAAAATCAAAATTCAAGTCCTAAAAATTACTTCAATTCAAAAACTTACCTTAAAACGATTTTTGAAAAATTGAAAAAATGAAATTAAGTTAACATTGTCATATAATTGGTGATTCACCTCAGGTGGTGTGCACACCAACGTATATTATAGACAATGTTAACTTTCGCAGTTAGGTGTCGAATATTTTAAATTATTATAAATAATAAATTCTTATTTATAACCATTACATATTTAACCACTGCAATCAGATTTTTTTATATTAATAGGAGTGAATAAGATATTTTTAATTACTACTATAATTATCCGAAATAAAATAAATTTGATCACAATATGTTAAAAAGAACTTTTATCTTCGTGAAAGCATTTTTCCATTAATATAGTCATTATCTATGTCAGAGTTATGAAAAACCCAAATAAAATGTCAAGAAAACATATTTTTATTAATTTACGATTAGGATAGAAAACACTGAAAACAAAGAAGAAACAAATTTAATGAGATCCCGAGTTTTTTTACGTCTTATCCGAGATCAGTGGAAGTAATTGAATAATGTGATAAAATTAAAAATTTCACTAATAGTGACACAGGTCAAGTCTGAATTTTTTTCAATTAAAAACTTCTAATATAATCTATAATATAACAATATCACCACGTTAAAAGATTTTATCCAAAATTCTATGAAATTTAAAATTTGAGTCTAAAAGTTGTATATACTTGTTATTTTAAATTGTTTAAAAAATTATAACACTTAAAATAATAAATTAAGAGACAAAATATAAAATAACCTGTCTTTATTAACATCAAGCAAAGTAAACCATTTTAACTGTTCGTCATAACTCATTTCAATTTTCATATTTTTAAGTCTTTCCTGGAAATTTTGAAGGTCGAACTTAATTTCATCAAGTGAGTTTTTTTGATTTTTTTGTTCAGCAAAAATTTTAAAAAAGTTTTGTAATTGAATTAGTATGTCTGATATATGCATCTAGAATTTATATAGAATATATATAGAATACCAAAGCGCAATAAGTAAGGGTCATAATGACAAAAAAAATGAGAACCTAGGTTAAATTAAAAATCTAACTAATAAAAGGTCTATTATATAGAAAGTTAGAAAAATTAATGCAAGAAAATTAAATTCATACACACAGGACGGTGCACGAAATTTTTATGAAAATATACAGTAGGAAAATAAGTAAAACGCATTTACCGCTCAAATCGATGAATCGATGTATTAAAATTTATTATTACTCCAAAAAATTTAAATTACAATTAACTAAATTAAAATCCTATCAATTAACGCAAGATCCTTATTTAATGTCATTAAAGTGTTTAATTATTGCGATATATATAGATATATATTAAACTATTAAAATATTGAACCTTACAAGTAATTGTGGTGGCCCCATAGATGTTAACTTAACTGCAGTGAATCCTTCTCCTTCATTTGCAGTATATGATGAAGCATTAATGCATTTTTTAAAAATTTCAATGTTTTCATCACATTGACATTCTGATGTATAAAAGTAAGTACGGGCACCAATAACATTATTTCTTCGATTAGCAAAATCAAGATTCGTTTGAAATTTCATATTCAAAGCATTTGGACATTGTTGTTGATCTAGCAATGTCTCCATTGTGTCTCTAAATAATAAATTTTCAATAAATGTTTAAAACTACTATTTTTTATAATTTCTATACAATTTTTCCATTATTAAACCTAATAATACAAAATATTTTTGGAACTATATTTAAAAATTTTTCAAGGTCATTCTCAAGGTTATATGAGTTATGCTCAAATTTTAAAAATTTCAATTTTCAGAGTTCCCGCAAATGGATTTTATTGAACCATAGCTCATTCGAAAGGTATTTGAGAGGTGAGTATGGTGGTCATACCCTAGAAGGCTTTATTATTATTATTTTTATTATGTTGATAATTAATTTTTTTGATAATTCATTTTTTTTTCAAGGTTATATTTTTAAAATTAATTTTTTATGAGTTCCAGACCATGGATTTCTTTGAATGATCGCGCGGGTGATATTATCACAATCAGTATTACTTTTATTATTATTATTATTATTATTTGCAAAGTTATTATTATTATTTTATTTTCGAAGTTTCATTATTTACTTAAATATTCATAAAACTTAATTTCTACATCAATTTCCTAATTATTTTCAACATTTTCATCATTTTCAGTAACCAGGTAAATAAATTAAATGAACAAATATCTAATCCTATTACAATGAATAAAAAAATACTGAACTAAAAAATCGAAAGTTATCGAAGTAATCACCATAAGTGATGATGAAATTGCTAATAATAATAATAATAATAATAATAATAATAATAATAATAATAATAATAATAATAATAATAATAATAATAATAATAATCAAATAGGTTTTGGTGTCGTAGATGTCACCAGTGATTTAAATAATAATCACATTATATTAAAAATGGACGTTTCGTCTTTGGATTTGAAAACGGTCTCTGTACTAGATATTTTATTAAATAAATTAAATTTTTATGTAAATAAATTAAAATATTGAAAAATTCAATTTTGTCTAAAGGTGGAATTCGCAAAAGATGATGATTTACAATCTTTCGTAATCTCGAATTCCGTCAGAGTTTGGAGCGATACCTTCATTGGCGAAGGTATTGCTCGTTTAAATGAAAAATTAATAAAAATTAATGAGAAAGGTAGTAATTGGACTATCAGTAAAATCGAGTACATAATCTTTGTTCTCACTAAATTTTCTGAAATAAGTCGGTTAAGTGGAAAAAGTTTTATTGAAACCCCAAGATCACTAAGAAACTTAAGCTGTCTTATTAATGTAGTTAATAATGACCACTTTTGCTTCTTGTATAGTTTCTTATCAATTATTAAAAATGATAGTATACATAAACAATATAGAAATCGTTCTACTTCCTGCGATCTTTCTCAAATTAAATTTGACACTAATGATATGCCGATGAAACTGTCAAATATAAGTAAATTTGAACAACAAAATCCCGGTTATAGTATTAATGTCCTTACTTACAACGAAAAGGCTTTGATGGATATTTCTGATGAAGATGCAGTTATGAAGCATCTTTTTATTGATATAATTTACAGGAGTAAGATAGTAGGAACAACACTTATAAATTTATTATTAATTGAAAAGAATGATAATTATCATTATCATGCAATCACAGACATAAATAGATTCCTTAATTGTAGGAATAGTTCAATCACTCCTGTAGCCAGTGATGTCCTAGGTGTTTAAACGGTTTTATGAACGATGACACTTTTAATAGGCATAGGGGTGATAAAAATCAGCTTGGTACTACCTTGTACACATTGCCTAAAAATTAATATTTAGAATTTACTGATTGGAGTAAAACCGCCACTCCTCCATTTTTTATTTACGCCGACCTTGAGGCTATCTTACCTAAGGACACTCGGTACTTTCAACGTTACCTGCCTATTTCTGCTGTTATGCTTTATATTAATAAATTTACCGGCGTAAAAAATTATAAATATTTCGTCGGTTTAGAATGCGTCGATCAATTTCTCACTGAAATTGAAATGATAGGTAAATATATAGTAACATCGTATTATTATAAAATTTATCAGAAGAAAATGATAATAACTGATGAACATCAATTAGCTTTTGACAACAGAACATCATGCTATTTGTGCAATAAGCCAGTTAGGGACCATGACCATTTTATCCGTTTTATTTCTTGGTGCAGTTTGTTATCCGTGGAGGACTAACTTTTGTAAATAAACACTGTGTTAAAACAGACCCGGATACCGCGTTGCTTTACATAGACATAAATAATTTATATGGTTGGGCTTTAAGTCAACCATTATCATGCAGTAACTTTGAATGGGTTACATATAACGACTTATTAATTAATATTGTTAGACGCAATTAAATTCAAATCTTCTTCAAGCATTTATTTTTTATAACAACTTCAAAACTGTGTCGTTTACTAGCGTATTTAAACACCGAGGCGTGATAATTATTAATATTAATGTAATTACTGGTCATACATTTAATTGATTTAATTTAATATAATTAAATATAATATGATATAATTTAATATAGAATTTAAAAATAAAAATTTAACAGAAATAATTATTTCTACTAACTGATCTCACTTCTACCATTTAACCATAATAATTTTATATAGGGGTTTATAATTACAAATATAATTGTTAAGTGCACAACGGTAGATTTAGATCTGCTTGATTATGGTTATACCATAGAAGTGGATTTAGAAATACCGATGTCAATTCACGACAAACTGGATGATCTTCCTGTTGCCACTGCAAATATGTGTGTACTGAGTTCGAAAGTTGAGAAGCTGTTGCTAACATACAGCCCCAAGAGGAACTACGTTCTTCATTGGAGGCTTCTGTAAATGTTAAATTGGGTGTTAAAATAACAAAAACACATAGGGCAATTAAATTTAAACAGGATAAAATTTTCAAAAATTATATAAGCACAAATACGTCGTTACGAACAGCGTCGACAAATAAACTAGACAAAAAATTTTATAAATTATTAAACAACAGTCTTTACGGCAAGACTGATGAAAATCTTAAAAAACGTATTAATTAAGGTCTATTAACATTTTGTTCAAAACCGACTTTTGAAAAAAAACAACGAAAATCGATGATGACCTGATTTCTGTTTTATTGAGGAAGGACTCAGTGTGTTTGGATAGAACTAGGATGTACCAGCTGCAGTAGGAAGAGTTGCAAAAATATCGCGATGAATTCAACTGCGAAATTAATATCGTCACTGGGGACACTGATACCTTCTTGGAAACTAAAATCTTTCTTCTCGATTGCCGGAGCAGTATCCATAGGGTAACAAAATATCTTGTCGGATAAACTCTGACTATATATAATAATAAAATTAATAATAATAATAATAATAATAATAATAATAATAATAATAATAATAATAATAATAATAATAATAATAAAAATAATAATAATAATAATAATAATAATAATAATAATAATAAAAATAATAATAATAATAATAATAATAATAATAATAATAATAATACAATAAAATGATAATTTAAGCCTTTTGCTGCAAATAATGTATTTAATGAAAAAATTTTCAAGGACTATCTTATAGTCGAAAATTTTTTCATAGTAAATTGATTTATGAATGGATAGCGAAAGCCTATTTGATTGAAAATAAGCTAACGGAAAAACTGAACGAGATAAAGAAAAGAAAAATTTAAAAATATAAATTTGATAAGAAATATGAAAATTTAATTCTTAAAATCTCAAATAATTTATATAAAAAAAAGAAATTAATTTATTAACAGTTAGACTTTTTAACTTATGAATAATTCTAATTTATTAAGATTCTTACCAGCTGAACATAATTTTATCAAAGTTTTTTCATTTATTTCATTGTTTAAAGAATAATTCTCCATTCTATACTTGGCACCTTAAAATAATTTTATCAAAGTTCTTATCATGATTTGTGATAATTTGACTGATTTAATTTAATTTAATGATAAATTTGTCAATTCGTTTTATTACAGGGGTCTCAAACTCAACTCACTATGAGGGCCAATTTAGGACAAGAACACCAATTCGAGGGCCGCATCAAAATTTATTTATAGTACT
>CAUHTR010007938.1:141697-169781 GCA_959609185.1 Schmidtea polychroa
GACCTTAACACAGATTTTTGTTAATCTTCATTGAAGAAAAAAACTGTTCACAGATGTAGGAACTTCCAAACATTGCTAAAATCCTTGCAGTAGCACAAAATAATTTGGGAAATTTAGGAAGAAACCGATAAAATTCTGGAATGCCAACATCTGCATACTTTTGCTTCAAAATCGTGTCACATTAAAGATCAACTTATTCCATCTGCATGTCCTCTGCAACATTGTCAATTTCAACAGCAAATGGTGTTGTAAAAAGAGAAAATTGCGGTTCAAGTGCCCTGAAATCCTTAAACCGCATTTCAAACTGTTGATGTAAGTTAGAAATTATATTTGCATACTCTTGCAGTGACTTGGATACAACAACTTCCAAGGAATTTAGAGTTGAAAAATGAATTAAGTTTCCTGTCGCTAACTGTTTTCCCAACAAAATCAGTTTAACTTTGAATGACTTAACGCTGTCATACATATCAGTTATCAATTGTTTTTTACCCTGCAACTTCATGTTCAAAACATTGAGATGATCAGTTAAATCTGTTAGAAAAGCAAGGTCACAGATAAAAGTGGGATCATTAAGCTGTGGAACCTCTTTGTTCTTCATTTTCATAAAAAGAGTCAATCTCTCCTCTGAGAGCAAACAATCGTCTCAACACATTTCAACGACTGAGCCATCTAACTTCAGTGTAATACAAAATTTCGCAATACTCACTTTCCATACTTTCGAGAAATGAAACAAACTGTCTGTGATTCAGTCCTCGTGCACGTATAAAATTAACAGTCTTAACAACTATATCCATGACATCCTTTATTTTTATACTTTTATTGCACAAGGCTTCTTGGTGAGTGATGCAGTGTTAAAGTTAGTGTTAAGTACATTGAGGCTCTGTAGTTTATTTTTCACTAATCCAACAACACCAATTTTTTGCGAACACATTGATGGTGTATCGTCTGTAGCCAAAGATACAAATTTGTTTCATTGCAACCCAGCATTGTCAACGCATTTTTGTAGTCCTTCAAAAATATCACGCCCTGTTGTAGTACCCTTCAGTGGTATCAGGTCTAATAACTCTCCCATTATATTCAAATCACTGTTAACCCCTCTGATAAACACTGCACACTGTGCTGTATCTGATACACCTGTACTTTCATCAAGAGCAATAGAGAATGCTTCAAAATCTTTTGCCATTTCAAACAACTGCGTTTGTACATTATCTGCTAAATCCGTAATCCTACTAGCAACTGCATTGGCAGACAAAACTTATACCTTCGAAAATGTTCTTCTTGTCAGGAATTAAATTTCACTAGCATTCACCAGACATTCTTTTAAAAATGATCCTTCTGTGAAAGGTCGTGATGATTTAGCAATCATTTCACATAGCACAAAACTTGTCCTTACTCAATCTTCGCTGGCTTTGTTGATGTTTGAGAAGAAATTTCTTTGCTTGGCATAGGCTTCTTTGAGTTGCTGAACTTTTTCTTCTCTGATTTTTCCAGTAAACTCATCATACTTATCACGATGCATTGTGTCGTAATGCCTACGCACGTTATACTCTTTATAAACAGCAACCGTTTGCTGGCAAATAAGGCATTGTATTTTATCGTTTACCTCCGTGAAAAATTATAAATTCTCCCATTTCTCTTGAAAAATTCTTTATTATTTCACAAGTGTTCGTTTATTTGCTCTGGATGTCATTTTTTATAAATTGTATTTTATAGATTCATTAAGAATTTAAAATTTAACTTTTTTGTTAAATGTTGGGTGTTGTTGAGGGCCACGTGTTTGAGACTCCTGATTTACATAATTATCAAATACAACAAGATTCTTTTTTGTCTTGTCTAGATTTTCACATGGAAGTACATCTGCAAATTTATTATTCATTGTTACTTGTATAATGTTTTTAAGGTTTGTTTCTCGCAGTCCTATTTCATCCATTACCAAAGTTTCACAAAGATATGAAATTTTTATATCTGTTCGTATTCTATCTTGATTTTTAAATATATTTAATATTGTTGATTTTGATAATTTATTTTGAAAACCATGATACAAGAGTTGAAATTCTGGTTGAAATATTGTCATCTATTATTGTAATCTAGAAAGTTTGGGTATAATAACATTTTTAAAAGTAATACACTTTTACTACAACCAGAATCTCCAACAATTAACATTTTAATTGTATTTGGTAAAATAGGATTATGATGAAATTTTACAAGATTATTATTCCAAACTGGTAAAATATTCATTTTTATATTTAGGTTTTAGTTTTCTTTGTTTTCCGGATTTTTCATTCATCTATTTTAGGATTCAAAAATATTCTTCTCCCAGAACCTCTAGTACTACCATAGGCATTCAAAAATATTCCATTACTATGTACTTCTAGTTCATGTATAAGGTTCTAAAAATATTCCATCTCCTTTTGATAATTTCTTGAGTAATTTTTTTATATTTCCACTATCGGTTCCACTATCAGTAACTATATTTCTTAAATATTTTGTTATTGCTTTTGTTTGAATTTTATCTAGAATTATTCCTTCTTTCGGAAAAATATATCGCCTGGAGGGCACATGGTTTTTGCCCCTCCAGATGAAGAAGAAAACCCACTAACTCCATAGAGTCGAGCACTGTCGAGACAGTTTCATAACGGAGAATCACGCACAAAGAAGACTGATACCAGGTTTACACGGCCAAAGAGTTAGCCACTCAGATATCGGGCTACAAAGCGGTACTCACCGACACTATCATCCCGGAATATCACCTCCGTTGGATATTCTTCTCCAGCCCGCTAGTGCGGGCTGCTCGTCTTTGAATATGCTATCTGCTCGCCGATATTGAACGAAACCGCTGATGAGACCCGACTCTACATCCTCCAACTATCCAGTGTGTCGAAATGAAACCTATATATAACTGAATCAGTGTTAATTTTCCTCTTGTGTTTTGTATATTTCTACTTAATAATGATTTTTTTTCGCTATGATTTGTCTTTGACCTGGTTAGTATCTGTAGTGAGCCGTTAGACGGTCTTACAAAACTTGAGACGAAATTTTTTTTCTTGGCATAGGCTGCTTTGAGTTACTGAACTTTTTCTTCTCTGATTTTTCCAGTAAACTCATCATACTTATCACGATGCATTGTGTAGTAATGCCTACGCACGTTAAACTCTTTAGAAACAGCAATCGTTTGCTGGAAAATAAGGCATTGTATTTTATCGTTTACCTCCGTGAAAAAAAATATAAATTCTCCCATTTCTCTTGAAAAATTCTTTATTATTTCACAAGGGTTTGTTTTTTTGCTCTGGATGTCATTTTTTATAAATTGTGTTTTATTTTACATTATGAATGCTTTGTTGTTGATTAAATTTATAGATTCATTAAGAATTTAAAATTTACATTTCGGTTAAATGTTGGGTGTTGTTGAGGCCCGCGTGTTTGAGACCCTTATAATAAAGAATTCTGTAAGTTACATTTAAAATATCCTAATTAAATTAAGGTAAATTTAGGTTAAATTTTAAACTTATGTAAATTAATTGTTAAATTTGAAAGTTAAGAGCTTATTTTTAAAATTAAGTACAAGATTTTAAATAAGTAATATTTTTAAATTAAAGTAAAGTAATATTTTAAAATTAAAGTAACAATTTTTAAATAAGTAAATTAAAGTATGAATTTTAAATTTATTAACAAATTGTTTGAATAACCACCAGCTTTTGAGAAATGAAAATTTTAAATGAAATTTTATGAATTAATTTTCAAAGATAATTTAAGATGAAAGGTTTTATGAAATAATTTTCAAAAACAAATTTTGCTAATAATAATAATAATATAAAGTGATGATGTCTTGGTAGCAGCATTTATTATTTAAAACAATAAAATGATAATTTAATCCTTTTACTGCAAATAATGTATTTAATGAAAAAATTTTTACTATAAGATAGTCCTTGTCAAGGAAAGTTTTTTCATTAAATACATTATTTGCAGCAAAAGGCTTAAATTATCATTTTATTGTTTTAAATAATAGTAATAATTATTATTAGGATACTCATCCGTTAAAACATTAATATTTGCTTGCAAATCACTAGATAATTCCATAAATTTTATTTAGTAAATTATATACTCAAAACCTTTTTTGCCTTTTGTTTGTTATTTAAACAAATTTCAATATTTTAAAATATTTTTCGATAAAAATAATTTTGAAAAATTTTTTAAATATTTTTCAATGAAAATATTTTTTAAATTTAACAAATTATAACTAATTAAACTTTAAGAATCTTTCAACTTCCTCATATTCCCATTCTTAGAAAATTTTTCAAGTTTTTCCATGTTTCTTTCAATCTTTTTACCATTCTAGTTTCTTGAGATATATCGTCTGTCATGCACTTTCTCTATCACTTTATATTATCCCTCATATCTGTCCTGGCTTTTATCGCGTGTTTCTAATATAACAAACACATCTTCTCCTGCGTTGAATTTCCTCCTTGTTTGTTCTTCTTGTTCTTCCTTTACCTGTTTTTCTTTTGACCCGTACCATTTCTCCCTGCTAGACTTTTTTCCAAACACTTTCTCCGCCGGGCATTTTCCTGTCGTTTTTTGTTTGGTTGCATTTAATGTAAATTCGACATCTGGTAGTATCTCTGCCCAATCCGTCTTCCTTCTGTCGCGTAAAGAAGCATTTATCAGCTCTCGTATTGTCCTGCATTGCCTTTCTATATGTCCATTTATTTGGTGTGGACTCGAAAAACATAACTTAATATCAAGTTTCTTTGTGAATTCTCTCATCATTCCTGATTCAAATGCCTTCCCACAATCAACTTTTATCTCCTTTGGGCACCCGAATCTTAAAATCCATTTTTCTAAAATCGTTTTCTTTATTGTTTCCTCGTCTCTTCTTGTTATAGATGTCAAGACTTGATACTTACTATACAGGTCTATTATAAACAATATATACTTCTTACGTCCTATTGTTTCTTGTATTGGTCCACATATATCCACGAATATAATTTCGAACATTTCGGTTGATTCTAGTTTTTTAATTGGTTCCTTCGTTGTAATTGTTATAGTCTTGGTTTTTTGACAAGTCTCACAACTTCGAATAGTTTCCAGAATCTGACTCCACAGGTTTTTCCCAATATATCTATCTTTCATATAATCGGCTATCTTGACTCCAGCATGACATAATAGTCTATGAATTTCTTTTATGGTTTTTTGTATCTCGTTTTCTGGAATAATCGTTTTCTTTCGTAATTCTTCCAAGTTTCCTTGTTGATTGGTGTTCCTACCTTCTATAATCTAGTTTTTATCTTTCCTTTCTAGCTTCTTCGTGAGCTATTTGACATTGAACACACGTTTCACATTTAGTTCTGGACACCATGTCTGCGTTTTGGTGAATAACACCCTTTCTGTATTCAAAGATTATATCCAAACTGCTCAAATAATTGATCCGGATTTGGAATTGTGAAGTAATTGGCTTCTTGGTTGTCATCATAAACGTGATCACCTTGTGATCTGTCCTTAGCGTGAATCTCCTTCCGTAGAGATAGTGCCTAAAATGAATACAAAAACAGTATACTACCAATAGTTCCTTTATTGTAATGTAATATCCTTTTTCATGGCTCGTCATCGAGTGTAATCCATACGCAATTACTCTCTCCTTCCTATCTTTATCGCTTTGTCAAAGCACTGCTCCAATGGTATCAAAACTGCATCAGTATCTAAAATGAACTCCTTTCTAAGATCTGGAAAGCATAGGATCGGTGCCGTTGTGAATACTGACTTCAATCCCTCGAATACGTTATTCGTTCCTTCAGTCCATTCCAGTCTTTTGTATACTTGTAAACCTGTATACTTTCTCACTTACCTTTTCTACATTCTCCCACTTTTCTACCCCTTGAGGATATCTCATCCACTTTTCTGTTAGTATATGGCTCCAACCAACTCCTCTACTGGTGGAGCCCTGTTGTTTGGGTACGTCCTACTAAAATTATCTTCATTTGTCTTTACGCACGATTCCATTTCCTCTTCTTCTTCGATTACATTAATCCGGCTGTATCTGTTTCCTGTCGGTCTTTGTTTCTCTATCGTTTTCTTGTAACTCGACTTTGTATAACATTCTTCAGATCTATGACCATTTCTGTTGCATCTTTTACACTGTATTTCTTGACATAACCTTTTTATATGACCTTCTTCCAATAACCAAAACATCTTGGCACTTTTTTATCTAGACAATTCTACTTATATGTCCGCTTCTGTGACACGTCCAGCACTCTATTTTACTTCTTACTGGACAGTTTATTTTCGTGTGACCTATTTTGTGGCATAGCCAGCACTCTGGTTCTTCTCGTCGCCTGACTTCTTCTCTTTCATCTTTCTGCTTGTAGTGTCATATTCTCTGTGGATCCTGATAGACTACTCTTGTATAACTTTTCATAGCATTTATCTGATCTCTCTGCTTGTCCACTTTATCTATCAGAATTAATGTTTCCTTTATTTCCTCTGTGCTTTTTATCTTCGACAATCTTCTATCTCAACTTCATTTATTCTCAGCACATACTAGCAACATCTTTGCTGTTATTTTCTCCTTGGTGAATTCTTTATTCTCAAACAACCTGTCGACAAGGTCCTACACTTTTTTAAAATATGTTTCAATCTCTTTGCCTCTTCTTTTATAATTCAATAAACTTTCCATATCCTTTATTACGTTTCTTTCGTAATCAAATGCCATTCGTAACCTGGCTTGAAATTTTTCTGCTTTTTTAACTGTCTTCGCGTATTTCTTCAATAGATCCTCGTCGATCATACATGCAGTCAATCTTTCCTGTTCTTTTTTATTGATGCCTTTACATCGAAATAAATCTCGCATCTTTTAATGAATTTTTCCAAGTCATCACCTTGACAGAAATTAATTAAAATTTACCTACTTTCACGGTCACACCGGACTCGTTACGGTAGGCCCTATTATTATGTTTGTCAACGTTACAGTAAAAATCACCGTAACATTGACTAAATTACTCATAGAGCCCCGTCGTTCCATAGGCTTATACTACTACGTCGACCCCAATTCACTCTTGGGCTTGCAGCGTCGAGGGTTGTGGACCCAACGATGAAAAAGGTGCATATGTGTAGGGTTGGCTGATATCTCGCTTCAAAAATCAATGATGACCGACGATCTCACTCAAACCTACACCTTTGTAGCTGAATGAAAAAATGAAAATGAGGTTTAAATAATAATTTATAACGTCCTTACTTCCAATCTTAGAAAAATCAAACTCAAAAATTTGCTATAAGAGTAAGCATTTAAAAGTGACGAAATGTTAGTTTATATACCCTATTTTTAGTGTGCAAGTATACATGCGTACATTGATGCAGTAAAACAAATTCGAATTATTTTAATTCTAGAATATTCGATTTCTAATTTTTATCAATTTTGATGGCGATTATTCCGTAAGAAATTTTGTTTTTATTTTTGAATTATTTTTTATTAAATTGGCCTGCATGATGGATTTGGGGGATTTCCAGAACATTCCATGTTAAATTTAATCTATTTCTTATTTTTTTAATTCTTTTTTGTGAATTCGTTTTTTTTAAATTTTTATATTTTAAACTAAAATATTTATTTTTTATAAATTTTGTTGGGTGGTTTGGCGGCCATGATGAAATCCGCCATTTTTATGGAAATTTTCTTTAATTTCCTTTTTAATTTTTTCTAATCGCTTTAATTTGAATTTGTTGTTTTGTTTTTTAGTCATATTTGATTAGATTTTCGTGCAATACTTCTTGGTAGGATTGTAATTTATTTTTATTTGGATGTTTTTAATTTTGTGTATAGATGTCTCTATTATGATTGTTTATTTGGTGTTTATATATGTTTTAATTTAAGTAACCTTAATGTACCGACACACTTTATCATTGTTCTAACTTGTGTGCCTAGAAATGAGTTCTAGTCCAACAATATATATATATATATGTATATGAAAATAAGTGTTCAACTGAATATTGAATTGTTGATTACTCACTGATTACATTGAAACAAAATATTCATAAACATCTTTAATAATGCAGTATAGTGCAAATTCATAGAAATTGATATTAAGTGCTTCGCGTAATTTGGAGTAATTATGTAGGCTCAAGTTTTACACAATGTATGTAAATATAGATAAAAGAATTAAAATTTTTCGACCAAAAGATAAAAATGAATTACTGAACAATCAAAATAAAAACATGCGTTTAAAAACGAAACTTAAAATTCGTTGTTAAGACAATTAGTTCACATTTTAAATTATTTCTAAAACTATTTTTTCATAAATTCAAATAAATCTTTTCGAATTAATTATTTGAAAGTCAAAATGAATTTGATTATACAAATAGTTTAGATTTCTTTAATAGATATCAATTTCAAACAAAATAAATATTTATACAATTTACTTAACAATTTCTTTCGCTTTTTCTTCAGTTATATCTTCCTCTACACTATAATCAAGAATAGATTTCACTCCGAATTGTCGATTTAGTTTAACCATGCCCTTAATATCTTCTTGACTTGCTCCAGCAACAAAATGTCCATAAATAGTTTGTTTCATTATAAATTCAAAAATGTGTTTACCAAAAATTCTTCTACATAACTTTAAAATCTATTTAAATTTCTATTAAGAAAAGACTAAATTTAATATTTACCTTTTTATTATTGTTAACTAGAAAATCGATAGAACACAATCGAAACACCAAAAGAGCTCTAATAATTTGACTAGTTGTTTTTGCCGAATATGCAACTTCAGAATCATTAAATTGTATTTTGGTTTGATCGCAATGACTTATTGATTTTTCAGAATAATGAGAAAATGAAGAAATTTTAGTCAAATATTTGGTTTGGCAATTAAAAAATAAATTTCTCAAACTCATCTAATATTTTCTGAAACTAAAATATTTAACTTGTTATGTCCTGCAAATGAAATTCATATAAATATATCATCAATAGTATATATAGAAAATCAAATAAATATTTCAAATTTCTAAAAGCAATTTCAAGCATACATTTAATTAATTAAATTGATTTAAAGAACGTTAAGGTTGTGGGAAAATATTTAACTTAATATATATTTTAATAGCAAAAGTAAAAAATATTTATTTCAAATTAAACCACTTTAAAAATTTGCTTTTGTTTATTATGACATTTTGGTTCAAACATCTTGAATCAAAATTAATAGGCTTATTTTGAAATGAAAATTACTTGTTGGAGTAAAACCGGCAAAGACGGTTTTGTCTTAAAATAAGGGAGTTGCAACTAAATTTGACCAGTTTAAATAGAGTTGAAAAATTTACGTATAGTTAACACTGAAAGAACAATTACAACGATTATGGGAGTATATAAGGAAACTCAAAATTCACATAATCGGATGTAGCCTTAGGTAGGGAAAAAGAAACAGACGATAGGAGTTCAAGGAATAAAATAAAAGAAGAAAAAGAATTATAAAGGAATTGAGGAGTCAGAAAGGAATATTAAAAGATTTCGTATCAGAGAGCGGAATCAAACAAAAAGGTGAAACTTATTTTTAAATCCAGAGCGGAGTTCGATCGGAAATTGGAGAAAATTGTGGTTAACTAAAAGTGTCGTTATTTATTGAGAATTGTAAATTTTATATGAAACAAATATACGTTGGGAGTTGTGTTTATTAATTTTTGAACACGTGAAGTCAGAGTAACCAACGGTTGATTTTTGATATCATAAAACCCAACATATATTTTTGGTGAGCCGGATGTGGTCAAACGTTGGTTGGTTAATATTGAATAGTAAAAAGAGGTGAAGAAAACTAAAGTAATAAAATTTAAAAATAATCAGAAATCAGGAAAATTGAAAGAGGTATTAATTATTGATTATTAATTTTAATATTTAGCAGTGAGTAAATATAATTTGAGAAATCGAAAAGTAAAGACGGCCAGAAAGAACGCCGAGATGATAGACTTTGCCAGTTCTCAAAAATTACCGGTGAATCAGTATGGAGGAGACCTGGTTGAGTTTGCTGATTTCATGGGAGATTATTATATCTAGGCTTCGGCTTATTCCCACTCTATTTAAAAGGAGTCGCAAGAGAAGCTTGGCAGAAAGTGGATATAAAGACAATTGGAAATGATTGGGCCAAGCTCAAAGACGCGATGGCAATGAAATTGGTGGGAGGCGATATAAAATTACTTAATTTTAAATTGCATCCTTTAATTAAAGGCTATATTTGGTAAATTAAATGCTAAAATTTTAAATTAAGTAAATTAAAGGATTTTGAAAGACGATGAGAATTGGTAGTAATAATTAAAGAAAATTATGACTAAGTTAATTAGATTTAAAGAATAATTAAGTTTCCATTTAACACTACAGTGTTAATTCTTACCATTTTAGAATAATATTTTTATCAAAGTTCTTATCTTGATTTCTTTAATTTTAATTGAATTTAATGACAAATTCCTGCGAATTGTCTTCAATTTTAATGAATTAATTTGAAAGATTATTTATTAATTTCATTAGTAATTTCTTTTTTAGAGTTGATGGTTTTAGGAAATATATAACATTTTTGGGAATTTCATGTTGACTTAAAGAATATTTTAAAATTTAAGGTTTTAATGGCGATTCTAATAAATTTAATTGATAAATTTAATTGATAAAATTTATTTATTTTCTTGATATTTTGATATATTTTATTGACTTGTTTTTTATTTTTAAATAAAAATTAATTTTAATGACAGTTAGGTTAATAATCAAGTGATAGGATTTTTTAATTTTTGATGATGACTTTGTAATGTTATTGAATTTGACTTAATATTTTTTTCAATAATTTTCTAGAAATTTCATGTTGACTGAAAGAATATTTAAAGTTTTAATTTTAGTTTTAAGGTAAATCGAATTAATTTCTTGAGAATTATCAGTATTTTTTAGTGATAAGTTTTTAAATTTTAAATAAAAATTAATTTTAATGACAGTTAGGTTAATAATCAGATGATAGGATTAGTTTTGATGAGTTTGTAATGATATTGAAATTGAGTAATTAATTTTTTTTCAATATTTTCTAAGAGTATTAGTAGATGGTAGTGGCACCGCAAAACCATGGGCCCGCAAGACCACATACCCCCTCTCCCAGTGGAAATTTTTTTTAAAAATTAAAATTTTTTAGAACAAATACAATGACTCATCCGATGACTCATCATTTTTATAGAACAAAGACAATGACTCATCAGGCGACTCATCATTTTATAGAAGAAAGACGATGACTCATCCGATGAGTCATCAAAAATTTATTATTTTCAAAATATTATTATGGTTTTGGTCATGCAACAAGTTAGTGTTTCCCTCATCCGATTATATTAAACGATAGCTTATTTTAAAGCCCAGTACAAGATCTATCTACTGATATATAAATATTATTAATATTATTATTATATACACGCACCCCGATTGTCCCGCTACAATTTTTATCAGTGACTTATCGGGTTCATCAAGTCTCTTCTTACATATCATCACACGTTACATAAATATCTAAAGAAATACGTTCGAGCTCTATAACATTAATTAATATTTTTACTGGCGAAAAGATATATGAGTTTTTATGGTTTAAACTGTATTGAACCGTTTTTGACTGAAATAAATGACATTGGTGAAAAAATAGTTTTACCTTACTTCTTAAATAATTCCAAAAAGAAAATGGAATTTCTTTCTTCTGACCAGAAAAGATCCTTTCGTTCTTCAACTATTTGTTACTCGTGCAATAAACTATTAGAAACCCCAGTTAAAGATCATGATCATTACATGGGTAAATATTTGGGGGCTGCTTGTTCCAAGTTTAATATTTGAAGACAAATTAGGTTTATCATGCCTGTAATTTTTTATAATTTACGTGGATATGATTTACATCATATTCTTAAATATGGTTTAAATGAAATGAAATATTGCGATATTAGTTGTATTCCTACCAGCAGTGAAAGGTCTTTGACTTTAACGGCAAGAGTTTATAGTTTAAGCATTAAATTTATCGATTCTTGTCAATTTGTTAGTTCCAGTTTAAATGATGGAGTAAAAACCCTGAAATCTCTGCTTTTAACATCAGTTGAATTTAAGCGGACTATTGTTAATTCAAAGGGGATATTCCCATATAATTTTGCAACTTATTTAGAAGTTTTAAAAGATACGTATGACTTACCACCAATTTTGGAAGGAGTCACGGTCGATGAATATGAAAAGGCACAACATATTTGGAAAGAATTTCATTGTAGATCATTGTTTGATTACATGATGTTATATCTTATATTGGATGTTTTCTTACTAGCTGACTATTTTCAACAATTTCGGTCAAAATATATTGCACATAATCGACTTGAACCTCTTAATTTCTTGGACATTCCAGGCATGAGCTGGAGTTCTGCTTTAATGACTTTGAAATCTCCTATCGAGCTGTTGCAAGATATGAAGATGTATAATTTTTTCGAAGGGGGATCCGTGGTGGATTAACATTTGTTAACAAACACCATGTAGTAGCCATGATCCGAGATAATTTGTTTGACACTTCTAATTATGATCCTACTCATTCCTTATACAGTAAGAACTTGGATTCTGTCATTGGAAAGTTCAAAGACGAGAATGAAGGTCTTAAATATAATGGGTTTTTCTTAGACCTAAATGTTATAGCTTGTTAGGCGAGGATGAAACTAAAAAACCAAAAGGAGTAACATTGAAAGGTAGTAACATAAAACATCAGTCGTACCTGGATTGTAATAATACTAACCAAATTTTTTCTATACCGCAAACTAGAATAACTAGCAAATATCACCAGCTATTCGCCATAAAAAATGAAAAAACGGCACTTACCAACGATCACTTTGCCGATTTTTTCATTCTTCTAACTTTAAGTGAGTGATATAACTGACATTATGGTACGGAGATTTATCTGATTTGTTTTTTAATATACATGATAATTCCAGAAGATGCGACTATTGAGTTCAATTCTTGAAGACGAGCTATTCTAAACACTTCTCGAGAAATGGTTCACACAGGAAAATCATTCCACAAATATTGATTATGCAATCTGACATAATAAGGCGGGAAGTCATATCTAAGAAACTCTGTTTTAGAACAAACATTACTAGATAATCTGCTAGTTAGGTGGGAAATCCATAAGTAGGGATATCCAACGAGAAACACCCACTATCGAACAAGCACAGATACACCCGTTTGTACTGAATAAACGCACCTCTAATATGGGTTGGTGTGAAAGTAGGTAGATAGTGGCCCACTGCCGCAATTACCCCCCGGGGGGGGGGGGTCTGCGGCAACTTTTTTTTGCGGAAACTTTTTTTTTGCGGCAACTCAAATTTTTTGCTTTCAGGGATTTTTGGTCCATATTTTTTTTTATCAGACTATAGTGAGGGGGTCTCGATGGTCCTGGGATTTTCAATACAAAAAAAATTTTTTCAATACAAAAATCCGACTACCACTAAAAAGCATGGTAATTTAAGGTCTCAGGATATTTTCAATACAAATAGGCGGTCTACACTAAAAAAGCCAAGGATTTTTCAGACTATAGTGAGGTGGGTCTCCTTGGTCCTGAGAAAAAGGTGGTCTACACTGAAAAACGTGGTAAATTTTTTCAATTAAAGTAAATAATGGTCCTAAAAAATTAAATTACAGTAAATTATGGTCCAAATTTTTCAAATACAGTAAATTATGGTCCAAATTTTTAAATTACAGTAAATTATGGGTCTAAAAATTAAATTAAAGATATTTTCAATACAAATATGTGGTCTACACTAAAAAAGCCAAGAATTTTTCAGACTATAGTGAGGTGAGTCTCCTTGGTCCTGAGAAAAAGGTGGTCTACACTAAAAAAACATGGTAAATTTTTCAATTAAAGTAAATAATGGTCCTAAAAAATTAAATTACAATAAATTATAGTCAAAAATTTAGAATTACAGTAAATTATGGTCCTAAAAATTGAATTACAGTAAATTATGGTCCTAAAAAATTAAATTACAGTAAATTATGGTCAAAAATTTAGAATTACAGTAAATTATGGTCCAAATTTTTAAATTAAAGTAAATTTAGGTTCTTAAAAATTAAATTACAGTAAATTATGGTCCAAATTTTTAAATTAAAGTAAATTTAGGTTCTTAAAAATTAAATTATAGTAAATTATGGTCAAAAATTTAGAATTACAGTAAATTATGGCTCAAATTTTTAAATTAAAGTAAATAATGGTTCTAAAAATTAAATTAAAGTAAATAATGGTTCTAAAAATTAAATTACAGTAAATTATGGCTCAAATTTTTAAATTAAAGTAAATTTAGGTTCTTAAAAATTAAATTACAGTAAATAATGTTCCAAATTTTTAAATTAAGTAATCAATGGTAAAAAATTTAAAATTAGTAAATTAAAGTAATAATTTTTAAATTAAGTAATCAATGGTAAAAAATTTTAAATAAGTAAATTAAAGTAAATTAAAGTAAGATTTTAAAATTTAATTACAAAATAATAGAAGGTGTTTGAGAATTGAAATTTTTTAATGAAAATTTTAATGAAATATTTTTCAATGGTAATGGAAATTTTTTATGAAATAATTTTTTAAGTAATTTTTAATAGAAATTTTAATGAAATATTTTTCGATGGTAATTTTTAATGGAAATTTTTATGAATTATTTTTCAAAGACAAATTTTAATAATAATTCAACAACAAACCAACAACTTAGTACCAACAACCAGTAACTTACGAACATGTATTTACAACCAGATACTTACAACTAGTTACTAACAACCAGTTACCTACAACTAGATACTAACAACTAGATACCAAGGACCTACAACCACCTACACATTAACTAGCTACCAATTACTAACAACCAGCTAACAGCTAACTACCACTTACCAAGTACATACAACCACCTACCAAGTACATACAACCACCTACCAAGTACATACAACCAACAACAACCAGGTACTAAGCATTATTAACCAACTACCAAGTACCTACAACTAGATACTAACAACCAAAAACATGCAACCAACTAGGTACTAGATACCAAGTACTATCAACCAAAAACAATCAGCTAACAACCACCTACCAAGTACTAACAACCAACATCAACCAGGTACTAAGCATTAATTACCAACTACCAAGTACTAACAACCATCAACCAGCTAACAACTAACAACCTGATACCAACTACTCACAACCGACAACAACCAGGTACTAAGCATTATCAACCAAGTACTAACAACCAAAAACAAGCAACCAACTAGGTACCAAGTACTAACAACCAACAACAACCAGCTACTAAGCATTATTAACCAACTACTAAGTACCTACAACCAACTTACAACTAGATACCAAGTACCAACAACCAACAACAACCAGTTACCAGATACCAAGTACTAACAACCAAAAACATGCAAACAACTAGCTACCAACTACCAAGTACTTACAACTAGTTACCAACAACCAGTTACCAGATACCAAGTACTAACAACCAAAAACATGCAAACAACTAGCTACCAACTACCAAGTACTTACAACTAGTTACCAACAACCAGTTACCAGATACCAAGTACTAACAACCACAAACATGCAAACAACTAGCTACCAACTACCAAGTACTTACAACTAGTTACCAACAACCAGTTACCAGATACCAAGTACTAACAACCAAAAACATGCAAACAACTAGCTACCAACTACCAAGTACTTACAACTAGTTACCAACAACCAGTTATCAGATACCAAGTACTAACAACCAAAAACATGCAAACAACTAGCTACCAACTACCAAGTACTAACAACCAAAAACAAGCAACCAACTAGGTACTAGATACCAAGTACTCAAAACCACCTAACAACTAGGTACTAAGCATTATCAACCAAGTACTTACAACTAGATACCAAGTACTTACAACCACCTACCCATTAACTAGCTACAACCAGGTAACAACTAGCTACAACCAGCTAACAACTAGCTACCACCTACCAAGTACAAACCACCACCTACCCATTAACTAGCTACTAAGTACTAAGTACCTACAACCAACTAGCTACCACCTACCAAGTACATACAACCACCTACCCATTAACTAGCTACAACCAGCTAACAACTAGCTACCACCTACCAAGTCCATACAACCAACAACAACCAGACACTAAGCATTATCAACCAAGTACTAACAACCAAGTAACTTAACTAGTACTAAGCATTGTCAACTAGATACCAAACACTTACAACCAGATGACCACATGAAATTATTGGTTAAATATGAAAATAAAGATTACATTTAGTTGTTAAGTAAATTATGGTGTAAAATTAAGTAATAAAGAATAATTAGGTAAAATAAGGATAAATTAAGGAAAATTAAGGTTCAAAATTTAAAATTAGGTAACCAATGGTTCAAATTTTAAATTAAAGCTAAATAAGTAAATTAAACTAAGATTTTTAAATTTATTATCAAAAGATTGAATAACCACCAACTTTTTTGAGAAATGTAATTTTTAATGAAAATTTTTATGAAATAATTTTTTAAGTTAATTTTTAATGGAACTTTTTATGAAATATTTTTCAAAGTCAAATGAAAATTTTAATGGAATAATAATATTAATAATAATAATAATAATAATAATAATAATAATAATAATAATAATAATAATAATAATAATAATAATAATAATAATAATAATAATAATAATTCAACAGTTACCAACAATCGGTTACTAAATATTTTTAACTAGGTGCTAACAAATAAGTACCTACAACCAACTAGCTACCACGTACTAACTAACTCTCAAACAACCAGATACTTACAACTAACTACTTACAATCAACTAAATATTCTTTATTGTATTTTATGAATTGTATTTTTTTTAAATTAATATTTTTTATACAGCTTCTATAATAACTTTAATTACAATCAGTAGAAAAACCTTTTCAAATTTAACAAAAATGTTGATTTTCATCAAAAAACCACAACTCAATCACTTTAAAACACCACGTGAAATTCAAAATAATTTAAATTACAATGAAAGACTAATGAATTCTAATTTACAAAACATTCTTCTTTTAATTGATTACTACTGACTTATTATTGCAACGTAAAATCGCATTCAATAAATACTTATTGTAGATCAGTTTTATTATATATACTCTGAGTTTATCCGACAGGATGTTTTGACCCCCTATGGGTACTGGTCGTAAGGGTACTGGTCGTAAGGGTATTAGTCGTAAAGGTACTAGTCGTAAGGGTATTGCTAACACTCAACCCCCCCACCTACTAATTAACTAGTTACCATGTACTAACCACTATGTTTCAAACAACAAAATACTAAACACTTACAGCCACATACTAACAACCACCATCAAAACCCATCGAGAAATTAACAAATATCAACCTACAACTAGATACTAACAACATCGTACCAACTACCAAGTACACGATACCAACAACTTAGTACCAACAACCAGTAACTTACGAACACGGATTTTCAACTAGCTACCAACTACCAAATACAAGATACCAACAACTTAGTACCAACAATCAACTAACCACACATAAAAATAATAGCAATTAAATACAAAATATTCTTCATCACATACACTATCTTATCAAAATCTAAAAAGTCAACCAACTACTTACAACCAACAACTATGTACTAACAAATTGATCTTTAAAAGAAAATACTCATCACTTGAAAAATTAGATGAAAAATTAATTGAACTCAAGACATCAATAACTTGATAAAAAATTGATTTAGATTGAATAAATTAATTGAAATAAAATTAATTTTAATTATTTTTTTTTAAAAGTAATACATGTACTCAAATTGATTGACTGAATGCTCAATATATTCAAAGAATTCAGTAGAAATTCATTACAATCATCAATATCGTCAATCTACAATAAAAATAATTATCATTAAATTCCAAGAGAGACTAGAAAACTAATGATAACATCTAACAAACCAGTAAATTCATTTAAATGACAATAATTGGTATATTCAAGCGAATTCTCTAATAAAATCATCTAAAAAGAATCATTTCTCCTGAAATATCTATATCTTTTAAGATTAGTATCTTATCGATAAGTACTTGTTAAAGATCATATATTCACTTATTCATATATTCCTTAAAATCTCTTAAATGACTATATTTCTAATTAATCCATATTATTACAAATAATTCACTAAAATCATCACTAAATTCACTAAAATCATCACTAAATTCACTAAAAAGCATCAAATTTCCCTGAAATAACTATATCTTTAAAGATTAGTATTTTATCGATAAATATCTTTAAAAGGTTATATATTTACCTCAGACTAATAAGATTGCTTAAAATCCCCTTTAAATGACTATAATTCTAACTTTAATTCGTATTATCACGAATATTTCCCTATAAAACATGTAAAATAATTAACCCTAAATAATTTATAAAATCTAATGATAAAACCGCTTAAAATTAAATTTTTGTTAATCACTGTACTCGATATTTTAAATATTTATTACTGTAAGTAGATGGATTGGGCACCGCTGGCACAGGGCACCGCTAGCACAGTACCCCCCCCCCCCACCCCCCCGGTCGTAAAATTTTTAAAAAATGCTAAGTCTAAAAGTACATTTTTTTTCAAGGTCAAATTTAAACAAAGACATATGACTCATCAAGGTCATTGAAACAAAGACCATGACTCATCCGATGACTCATCAAATTTCTCAAGGTCATTTAAACAAAGACCATGACTCATCCAAGGTCATTCTCAAGGACATATGACTCATACTATGACTCATCAAAAAATTTTCAAGGTCATATGACTCATACTATGACTCATCAAAAATTTTCAAGGTCATCTGAGTCATCCTATGACTCATCAAGGTCATTTTCAAGGTCGCATGACTCATCCAAGGTTATTCCCAAGGTCATATGATTCATAGCGATGAGTCATCAAGGTCATATTATTATTTTTAAAAATATTATTATTTTATTTTTAATTTTTTCAAAGTTCCCGCCAACGAAAATTATTCATTGATAGCTCATTTTAAAGCTCAATCCAAGACCTTTCGAATGAGCTATATATCTTGTTACTATTATTATTATTATTATTATTATTATTATTATTATTATTATTATTATTATTATTATTATTATTATTATTATTATTATTATTATTATTATTATTATTATTATTATTATTATTATAATTATTATTATTATTATTATTATTATTATTAATATTATTATTATTATTATTATTATTATTATTATTATTATTATTATTATTATTAATATTATTATTATTATTATTATTATTATTATTATTATTATTATTATTATTATTATTATTATTATTATTATTATTATTATTATTATTATTATTATTATTATTATTAATATTATTATTATTATTATTATTATTATAATTATTATTATTATTATTATTATTATTATTATTATTATTAATATTATTATTATTATTATTATTATTATTATTATTATTATTATTATTATTATTATTATTATTATTATTATTATTATTATTATTATTATTATTATTATTATTATTATTATTATTATTATTATTATTATTATTATTATTATTATTATTATTATTATTATTATTATTATTATTATTATTATTATTATTATTATTATTATTATTATTATTATTATTATTATTATTATTATTATTATTATTATTATTATTATTATTATTATTATTATTATTATTATTATTATTAGTATTAGCTTGGTGCAAGACCTTTCGAATGAGCTATTGAAAGTACCATCATCATCACTATTGACAAAGTTATTAACATTTACCCAAGACCATTTTCAAGGGCATATAATTATTATTATTTTTCAAAAATATTATTAAGTGTGCTAGCGGTGCCCTACTATTTGGCATGCCAAAAGTTATCGTTCCCATCATTTTATTTCATCGATCGATAGCTTGTTTTGAAGCTTGGTGCAAGACCTTTCGAATGAGTTATAATGGTCATCACCATCATTAATATTGGCAAAGTTATTAACATTTTCCCGAGACCATTTTCAAGGTCATTTGACTATTTTATTATTATTTTTTAAAATATTATTTTTTTTTTCAAGGTCAAATTTTTTTTCAAGGTCATTTATTTTTTCAAGGTCAAATTTTTTTCAAGGTCAAATTTTTTTTCAAGGTCAAATTTTTTTTCAATGTCATATTTTAAAATTTAAATTTACAGAGTTCCCGCCAACGAACATTATTCAACGATAACTCATTTGAAAGCCCAATCCAGGACCTTTCGATTGAGCCATATATCTCATTATTAACATTATTATTTCTAAAGATATTATTATTATTATAATTATTATTATTATTTTTCAAAATATTATTATTTTCAAGGTCATATTATTATTTTTCAAAATATTATTATTTTCAAGGTCATATTATTATTTTTCAAAATATTATTATTTTCAAGGTCATATTATTATTTTATTTTTGTTTTAATTATCGATTACGTAATAATTTAATTTTGTTTAAATCGTTGATTATATGATAATATTATCATTTTTTGTTTTAATTATCAATTACGTAATAATTTAATTTTGTTTAAATCGTTAATTATATATATTTTTAAATTATCGATTACTTAATAATTTAAATTTGTTGAAATCGTTGATTATATAATAATATTTTTATTTTTGTTTTAATTATCAATTACATAATAATTTAATTTTGTTTAAATCGTCGATTATATAATAATATTTTTATTTTTGTTTTAATTATCAATTACATAATAATTTAATTTTGTTTAAATCGTTGATCATACAATAATATTTTTGTTTTTGTTTTAATTATCGATTATGTAATAATTTAATTTTGCTTAAATCGTTGATTATATGATAATATTATTATTTTTTTGTTTTAATTATCAATTACGTAATAATTTAATTTTGTTTAAATCGTTAATTATATATATATATATATATTTTAAATTATCGATTACATAATAATTTAATTTTGTTTAAATCGTTGATTATATAATAATATTTTTATTTTTGTTTTAATTATCAATTACATAATAATTTAATTTTGTTTAAATCGTCGATTATATAATAATATTTTTTATTTTTGTTTTAATTATCAATTACATAATAATTTAATTTTGTTTAAATCGTTGATTATATTATTATTTTTTGTTTTAATTATCAATTACGTAATAATTTAATTTTGTTTAAATCATTGAATATATAATAATATTTTTATTTTTGTTTAAATTATCGATTATGTAATAATTTAATTTTGTTTAAATCGTTGATTATATTATTATTTTTTGTTTTAATTATCGATTACGTAATAATTTATTTTATCATTATTATTGGGAAAGATATTAACGCCCGCGCGGAAGATGTTATTTATTATTTTCAAAGTTTTAATCAATATTATTATTATTATTATTATTATTATTATTATTATTATTATTATTATTATTATTATTATTATTATTATTATTATTATTATTATTATTATTATTATTATTATTATTATTATTATTATTATTATTATTATTATTATTATTATTATAAGATTTTTTATCAAAATTTGTGATAATTTGACAGATTCAATTTGATGGAGTTATTGTTAATTCGTTTTATTATATATATACTCTGAGTTTATCCGACAATATATTTTCTCCCTCTATGGGTACTGTTCACAATTGGTACTGCTCGTAAGGGTACTGGTCGTAAAGTTACTGGTGTGTTTTAATGATTTTATTTAGGCAAATTTTAGGTTATTAATTAGCATTAAATTCATTGGTAATTTTTTAGAGTTAGCGGGATTTTACTAACATTATTACTAACCCTTTTGTGAGTAATTGAAAGTATATTTTAAAATTTAAGGTTTTAGTGTTATTTCTAAGACAAATTTAATTAATTTCTTGATAATTTGCTATATTTTATTGACTTGTTTTTAAATTTAATTTTAAATAAAAATTATTTTTAATGACAGTTATGTTAATAATTAGAGTTTTTACAATAATCAAGTGATTATTATTTAATTTTTATGATGACTTTGTAATGATATTGACTTTGACTAAATAATTCTTTCATATATTTTCTACGAATATTGATGAACTTTTAAATATTGAAAATCTAAAGTTGAAACCAGCTAATTTTATTATGATGATATATTTGAAATCTACTTGAAAATTATTGTAAAATATACTGAAATCTGTGATTTTGAAAGATATATCACGTTATAATTGCTATATAATTGGCTGAATCGATGAAGAATTATGATCAATATATTTCATCTCTAGTTAGGTATTTGATGGTAAATGTGGTGAAATATTTGTAGAAAATATTGATTTTAGTGAATTTTGATCTTTTAGTGGGCTTTTACTACATGGATTTAGATAATAAATTATTTCAATGGAAGAATGTTTGTAACAATTAAATAAAATTCATATTTTGAAGAATTTCCTATGGATTTTAAGAGAATTGATATATTAAAGTCGGTTGGATTTAGTGAAGGTTCGGTTAAGATGGTAATATATGATTTTTAAGGGGGTGTTTAAAATGGTAGAAATATTTGGTGAGGGATCGGTTAAGGTGGACATGTTTTGAAATCTCTATTTAAATCGACAAAGTTCTTATTGGTAAAATATCAAATTTTCAAGGGAAATAGTCAGTATTTAGCTATGAATTAATAATAATTCAAGTGAAATTATATCGTTTATTAGGCTGTGATGAATGTTATTGCACAGTAATTTAGATTTATGTTTTAGAACAAGTTTTTATTAATTATCCAGTGTTTGATTAAGTCGTTTAGGGTTAATGATCTATTTACTTGGTTTTGACAATGAAATATTTGAAATCTTTAGAATTAATTTGGATTGATATCAAAGGTTATTTCTTTAAATTATTTTATTTAAGAAGTTATTTTATTCATTGTGGGGATATCAGTGAAGGAAATTTGTGATTTTAATTAGATTTCTAGAAATTAAATCGGTTGAATATTAAGAGTAAAATCTATTGAAGGAATATTGTTATCGGATGGATAAATCTTTCAATGATATTTTGCTAAATTACCTTTGTTAAATATTATTTTAAATGACTATAAAAGAGAAAATTAACCAATATTCATAAATTGATCGCACAAAATATCAATGTTTTGGTAAAAGTTACTCAAAATCCCTATTTAAAAATGTTAACCATGTATTTCTCACAAAGATATATTACACCCAATGATCATCTCATTAAATTAGAAAAGAATTGTAACCCTATATTTCTAACTAATAAGCACCTTAATTGGTAAATTGATAACAAATGATCATGTTTCTATTATGACTCCTTTTGCCTCAAACAAAGATAGAAATTTACTCCAAATGATACAGACTTTCTACCAAAATTATCAATGAATATATTAATAATCATGCATTTCTCACGAAGTTATATTAACTATTGTAATGAACATTAGATGAATAAATTACCTATGAAATACTAAATATTCATATCTTATCTTTTGCTAAATATTATTTTAAATGACTAAACATGACAAAGTTAACCAATAAATTAGTCGCTCGAAATGAGAATTCGGTAAGTTACATTCGAAATATTCACGAATTTCTGATATCTATGATCATCCATTTCTCACTAAATTGCCTAAGAATTTTTAACTAATATACATGTGCTTTAATTAATATACTCTTGCGACATGTTGAATGTAAGCAGTACCCTTACGACAAATACACATAGGGGGACAAAATATATTGTCGGATAAATTCAGACTATATATAAAAACTTACAATATGCTATGGTTTTTATTGATTACTTTGTTGTATATTGCATTGATACATCAAAATGTCAGATAATATTTATAAATTAACTAAAAAATACACAAAAATACTATATTACCTAAGAATTCAGTTATGTTTCTAGTTAAATAATTGAGATAATTGGTATTACTATCAACTATATAAAAAAAATTGTTATGAATCCAGGAATATTTAAATTAAATGGTACAGCCAAAAACCATGGATTTCTAACTAAATTTTTAAATTTATCTGGAAATATTTTACTTAAGAAATTGCTATATATTTAAAATAACCATGTACTATTCATCAAATTGCCTAAAAATTTGCTATATGGTATTGTTAAATAAAATAATCATAATAATAAAATTAAAAATAATAATATTATGTCAGGGCATGAAAAAAATAATATATGACTAATAAATTTGCAATACAAGTGCATAATTAACAAAGACTTTGCAAAAAATGGGCATGATTAACAAAGACATTAGAAATATTATCTTTGCATTATGTCGAAGATGATTATGGCAGTAATATCAGAGGAGAATGAATGGACAGAAGAAAAGCAACATTATGATTTATAATAATTGTAAATATAATTGTATATATAATTGTATATAATATAAAATTGTAAATTTCCATATATAAATAGCACTATTTCAAAATTAATACAAATATTAAAACAAAATGAATATGTTTTAATCAAAAAGTATTACAATAAAACAATAAATTTATAAAAACAAATTAAAACATTTATTTACGAAACAATAATAACCAATACTACTGCAACATATAATGGCAGCTTTAAAATATTGGTTAAGGTTTCTTCTGCTTTTCCAACATCTTCATGGTTTGTGCGAAGATCTTTTTCCATTTTGATGAACTCATGGGTATATTTCATTCTGAATAATCTAAAATAATATCATATATTATAAATACCAGACCATTCCATTCATCATATCACCAACATTTGGTAGTTGCGCCCAATATATTTAATTACCAAAATGATTTCATATTATTCAATGTTTGAAAATTTTCTACATTATAGAACCGTCATTATGTATGGTAATAATTCATTTGACTTTGATAGTGTATTGATTTGTATTGAGAACTTACATGTATATAGTATGATATTCATTAATCAGTGTTGAACAGGCTTGACAATTGTGAACATTCTTCTCGTGACACTTAGAACAAACAATTACGTGACCACACGGTAAATACAAAACTGAAACTTGATTTTCTTTACAAATTGAGCAAGTTAAATACCTTTTCTTAACATCGTTCAGTTTTTCCGTTAGCTTATTTTCAATCAAATCTAAATAAAGATAAAAATAATTTAAAGTTGATATCAATCCCAATTATCTGTAAAGATTTCATTGTCAAAGCCAAGTAAATCGATCATTATCCCTACTTAATAAAACAATGTTCTAACCCAGGGATGGCAATTACATGGCACGCGTGCCAAACTTGGCACGCAGACAAAAAACTTCTGGCACTCTAATAAATTTAAAAAAAGAAGTAGAAAAAATTCTTATTATAAAATAATTACTGCTTTTTAAAAAAAAATTTGGACCCAAAATTTTAATCAACGGCTTTGAATTGAATTCTATATTTTTTTCTCTAGTTGGCTTTGCGTTATTAAATAACGCAATTAATTATTAAATTTAGTTTATTTTGGCACTTTGATAAAAACCTATTTGCCAAAATAACGGTTATTTTGTACATACGTATATGGTTGTGTTATAATTCTTGTATATTCTTACATCAGTTTTTAGTTTTGTTTTAACTTGTGCAGTTCAATAAAATTTGTGTTTAATTTTAAATAAAATTTATTTTTTGCTGAATTAAAATGGTACCAAAAAAACCAAAACTACAAGATATTCGTAGCTTTGTACTCTCTTGGACTGATGAAAATATGGCAGAGAAACGATGCGAAAGTGTTTATGAAATGAGATGTGAAATAATACAGAAGCTTCAAGAGGAGAGAGATCAGAATAACTAAGAAAAAACTGAGAAAGTTGTAGGTCCTCTAGTATATGAATTATATGGTAAATTAGAGAAAATACAAGCAGAAAAATACGTGAGAAATATTGCAAAAAAATTAAAAAAGAGACAGTGTAGTGCTGATACATATGGAGTTTTGCGATGATGGTATGATGACTGATATGATAACAAGAGAAATGGATAGAGATATGGCACTGACAATTATGAGTTATATTTTGTTAGAAATCTGAACTACCTAGATATGGGAAAAAAAGAGGAAATAATTTGAAAGGCGAGCAAAGTTTTATATAAGAGTAGATGGATTGGTTATCAGTGGATCAGGTGCCCCCGGGATAAGAATTTTTTTTCTAAAATTCCTAGTATTTTTTATGTAGGTCAAATAAATTTAAAAATTTTTTATTATTTTTCTCGATTTTAAGATATTTTCACGAATTTTTTTCAGAGTTTTATGTAGGTCAAATCGAATTTAAAAACAGGCCACCGCTGGACCAAAGTCAAATCAAAATTATTTAATTTTAACGATTTTTTCAGCTTTTTAATATATTAAATCGACTTAAAAAGCCACCGCTGGATCATGTAGGTCAAATTCATATTCTATATAGTTTTAATAAATACACAATCTATATAGTTTAATTAATAAATAAATAAGTCAAATACACACATTCTATATAGTTTTAATAAATACACACACAACCTATAGTTTTTAATATATAAGTAGGTTAGATACACACAATCTATATAGCTTTTTAATAAATAAGTAAATCACAAACACTCACAATATAGTTTAATTAAATAGACTTTTAAAACCGGCCACCACTGGATCAAATAAATACTATATAGCTTTATACACAACAAACACATTATTTTATATACATTTTATACACATATTTTCGGGGCAATAAATAAGGAATAGTTCAACAACTTTTAAGAATAGATTTTTTTTGCGAAAATTTATGTAGTTTAAATCGAACAAGGGTCCGCTAACTCAAAGTTTATTATTGAAAGTTTCTGACACTGTATTTCGATAATCAATAGCTCATTTCGAAGGGTTTCTCTCACGGTAGCCGAATGTTTATTGTGATGATCCAGGGTATTGCAAGGGTCATTTTAAGAGTTTATATGCTTATGTTTATTTTAGTTCAAAAAAATGGTAGAAGTGAAAAAAATATTTTTAATTACATTTTCATAATTATTATTGAATCATATCGAATTAGGATAATTCAAATTTTCATAAAAATGTTCCTATATAAATCTGGATTAGATAATAATAAAAAGCATTCTAATAAGGTGAGGGCTTCAAAACAAATTGACTGATGTATTTTACAATCTACACGGAAATCTCATGATAAAAGAAAATATATCTAAAATGAAATATCATACAATAGTAAAGACATACAAAATCGAATATAATGAAAATTATTTACTTATAATAATAACATCAAAATTATTTCTCTGATCGAAATACGATTAATCTTCCACCGTAATTTCTTTGTGTTTACATATAGTTCGAATTGAATATATTTTAAAATTTATTACAAATCTTTTATTGAATTATTAGGAATACTTATTGAAAACACTTTTATTGATTAACTGTTTTAGATCAATAACAAACAAAAATACATTAAAGATGCTGGATAAAGGGATAATTTCAAAAATAGTAACAATTATAAACAAATTTTGTTGACTTTAACCAATGCTTTTTTTTCTGACGGAACGCTCCGGAACGGCGTTCCAGTACCTTTTTTCGCTGAATGATTTTAAAAAATTGACATATGCAGCGTCGGATTTACCTATAGGCAGACTAGGCACTGCCTAGGGGCCCGCAGTATTGGGGGCCCCAAAATCGAAATCATCTAAGGGGCCACAAAAAAAATATTTTTATTAATGGATTTTTTATATACTAAAATATAAAAAATTAAAATACAATATAAAATACATGTATTATATAAAGAATTAAAAAAACATTGTACGTATTTTTTTATTTAAGGAAATTTTCTAAAATATCAACAATTTGGGGCCCCAATAATTTTAAAAGTTGTTATAGTTGAAAAAATATTTTTTCTTTATTTCCGCAACCTCCAAGGGGGTTATAATTAGTGGAGTTTGTCGGTTGAAATTTGCGAAGGCGGGAATCGAATTGTTATTGTGTAGAAACATATTTTTTTGGAGTGTTGGTAAAAATTTTATACACAAAAGAAAAAAATTATTTCAAAGGAAATCGGCTTAAAAATAAAAAATTTAAAATAAAGCAATTTTAGGACGAAGTGAGGCTTTTTTTTAATTGATTAATTGTTAAGAT